>CAUYQG010144911.1:0-49260 GCA_963574415.1 Tarsius wallacei | reverse complement strand
CCACCCCCCTCCCCTCAGTTTCCCACTACTTTCAATACCTTTCCTACAGTAATACAGTATTTGTTAAAGGTCCACTTATTAGTAAGAACATGTGATACTCAGCTCTTTGTTTCTGTGAGAGATCAATCAGTAGGAAAGGGATTGAAAGTAGTGGGAAACTGAGGGGAGGGGGGTGGGTAGCTGGGATTGACAGTAGTCAATATCTGCCTGGGGAAGGGGGGGGCACACCTCATCAATAAGGGTACCTGCACAATGAATTGCATCCCACAATTTCAAAATAAAAATTAAAAGAGAAAAAAATCAAGATGCATAAAATATGCAAAAAACAATAAATAAAATAAAGAAGCAAATTGCAAAAAAGTATGTGTAGTAATATCAATTTTAGAAAATATGTATTCATTTGCGCTCACATGAAGGAATGGCGTGTGCACACTAAACTGTTAAAAGTGGTTATTAGCCGGGCTCGGTGGCTCAGCCTGTAATCCCAGCGCTTTGGGAGGCTGAGGTGAATGGATTGCCTGAGCCCGCGGGTTCATGACCTGCCTGGGCAACTTGGTGAGACCTCATCTCTACGATAAATCAAAAAAAAAAAGTGGTTATTTACCTTCAAGTGTTCTTTACATTTGAAGGCAGTGGCTCAAATGTGGGACAGGCAAAAAGGGGAAATTGTATCTTTTTGTTCTATTTTGCCTGCCTTACTTGAATTTTTTAAAATTAATATAAAATATTACTTGGAATTAATTGTCATACAAATGTAAGACATCATTTTTTTTAAACATTCCAATTTTTCCCATATAGAAAGCTGCTCCATGAATAAATTAAGGTTTGCAAATTAGAGGTAATCTTTGATACGCCTTGATTTTTAAAATACTGACCATTATTATTGTTTAGAACTTTTACAAGAACATGCTTAAAAGTAAATGTATTGCCAGTTTATTTTTGAAAGTCTACAGCTCTTTAAAAATTCCTTCCAAGTCTAAAACTCTATGACAGTACAACATGTTGGCAGGTAGTACATGTCTTGTATAATCAACTCTTGCTTGGTATGCTTTTATGTCTGATTTCTTAACTGTTGCATAATGACATTAGTAAACTGAACCGACTAAACTACGCCAAACTTTGATATTCCAGCTAAAATAATTTTACAACATTTTGTTATTAAGAAAGAGGCAAGTAATATAAAATGTCAATCATTTTAATAAAATTAGATTGAGCTTTTTCCCCCAAATAGCAGAGTTAGAATAATTCATAGAAAAGAAGAATTCATAGCTTACAACAGATATAGGCATTTCATGTCAAAAAAAGACCTAGGACTCTGGAACCTACTAAACAGTCTCTATTTGGCAGCACATAAACAAATACAAATACCCAGAAATGTGGAGCTTGACTCTGCAGAGTTTCATTAGTTTCCAGTCTAAAATGAAACGAATAAACATTTTATCTCATGAACTATGGGCACCATTCAATGTCACGATTTCTCCAGCTTCACTCAGAGAAAACAGTAGGCATCGTGGTAAGTTGGCCTCTTCCTACAGCTCTGCATGGGCCCATCTTCCTAGGAGTTAGGGCAGGGCAAGTGCCAGACTCAGGCCTTCAGAATCTCAGTCTAGCAAGCCAGGTCTTGATGGTCAAACTAGATTAAGCCATAAACTCACAGGGTTGAAGTTTAAGACACTACCACTATTGGCCAAGGTTTCTGATATATATGTCTCCTTCTTCTATTAAGGTTTTAAATTTTGGATTTCAATTTTCCTATCTTAGCTCTATAACTGCATCTTTGTGAGTGACTCCAAATCCTTTTTTGAAGCAAGCAAAGTAAACAATGAACAGTTTTAAAAGTCAGAAGACCGTGTATGTGAAAATGTTAGTTCAAAATAGCGGGATACTCCTGCTATGGTCTTATGCAATCTCAAGCAATCCCACATGTAACTTTTAAGATATATGGACTCCACAGAGCAGGAGATTCAGTTTTCTATTTTGATTGGGTTTGTCTCAGTCTCATCTGCCATCCCTTCCTCCTCCAGTCAATAAAACCAAGTGAAGTTAGTTTTGACTGCATTTGCCTGGGTAGGGAAGGAGGAGCTGCAGACTGGGGTGTTCCTGGGTCCAGAGTTATCTTTCAGGGTGATCCTCATCTTTGGAAGTTGCAAAATTAACGGTCTTTCATCTGCTACATGGGCAATGGTGCATCTGAGGAACGCAGGCTCTGAGACTTCCATGGGTATTATCCCTTGATAGACTACCACGCCTGGAGCTAGACTGCCTGGGTTCAAATCCTAGCTCCACCTTTTGATGGCTGTGTGACCTTGGCAAGTTACATAATAACCCTGTTCCTGCTTCTTTATCTATAAAATGGGGAGGAGAACAGCTCTTATGCCCTCCTGCTGTTGAGAGGGTTCAAATATTGAATGCATGGAAAGCATTAAGAATAGTGGCTGAGTTCCAACCAAAAACCACTTGTACTCCTAAAGCTAGTGAAATAAAAAAAACCCTCAAGAATAGTACAGGGTACATAGTTTGAGCTAGATATGTTCCTGTTAATAAATAATTAAAATATAAAACATAAATACTGCTGTTCATTAAATGACTTTAAGAAATATCTCCCTTATTTTGCTAACTAATTTGTACATGCCTATATGAACTCAAATCTGGTAAAAACTAATTCATATGTCCAGTTTGCTTTGGGTGGAATGCATATAGTTCAGAAACCCAGAAGAAAGCATCAACAAAGATCTCCTTTCATAGAAAAATAGGTTAAAATGGCCTCTCAATGTTGATGACATTGTCCTCAATGACTACTGAGGTGTCTACATCTGTTCAGAAGTCAAGTGCACCCCACTAATGTCGAGCCCTGTTGCCTCACCTGCAGATGAGGAGAAAGGAGAAAAAAGTGGCTCTTGCTTTAGACCTCTGGAGAGTGAAGATCCAGACAGGATCATCAACTGCCTCTGGTCACTCTCATTCCGACAGGACAAGAACCTGCAGACCTCCTGGTTTTGCAAAGAGCCTTGTGCATCTGGTCTGTTATCCATTTCATGACCATGTTTCTTTTAGAAGGAGCAAAGGCTGGTTTAAATGTGCAGACAGCTGGGTGCAGTGGCTCAAGCCTGTAATCCCAGCACTTTGGGAGGCAGAGGTGAGAGAATTGCCTGAGCCCAGGGGTTCGAGACCAGCCTGGGCAACTTGGTGAGCCCTCATCTCTACAATAAATCAAAAAATTAGCTGGGCATGGTAGTGCACACCTGCAGTTCCAGCTACTTGGAAGGTTGAGGTGGAAGGATCGCCTGAGCCCAGCAGGCTGAGGCTGTGGTGGCCATGAACATGCCAGTGCACTCCAGCCTGGGCGACAGAGTGAGACTCCAACTAAAAAAAAAAAAGTGCAGATCTTAAACATTTACTTGCATGAAGGACTTTTTTAAAAAAAACTCTCTCCATGCAAGCTGCCCATTTCAAGGGGCAGGCCAGGTAGTACTTTGGCATTCCCCAGTGGCACTTTCTACAAGCCCAGGACCTCAGGACACTGCTGTGCCCATTTCACAAGCCTGGAAGGAATACATCAACTGGCAGTGACAAATGGCATCCTCTGGAGAAAGGCTAAACTTACCCAAATAGTTGTTGCTCTTGTACATTTCGGTAATGTTGATTTTGGTGGCTCCTTGGGGAATCTCCACTACACGGTGGTAGCCCAGGCTGGTGAGGGCATGCTTAAACACACCTGACACAACTTGACAGCCTGTGTTGTCACCTCCGCACACCCCACATTTGTCCACGACTTTGTCGGACCCTAGGTAGTCATCACAGCCAATGTTCTGTAAAGAGGCAGAAAACAAAAGACTCTTGTAGCATGTATCAGAAGCATGCGCGGGGGGTGGGGAGGTGTATAGGACAGAAGATCTACTGGGGGGATTCGAAAAGACCTTCTCCCTGCCCCCTGCTTCTGCAGATGAGCGAATTCACACTTTCCCTCACAGATATTCAGCACACCTTCTCTCAGCGAGAAACTTCTTTTCTAGCTATTATGAAATGTACATTCTAGGAGTAGGGGTAGGGCACAGGCAGGAAACAAGACACGTGGTGATAAAGGATCAAGAGATAGATAACACAGAGAGAAGGAACAGGGAGGAGAACAGGAGAACGGGCTAGAAATGTATTTACATGGGCTGGACCGTGAAGCTGATCTGCAAATCCCCACTGGACTCCGGAAGGGGAGAAGATGGTCCATCCTCGGATTTCCCCATGAAGAATGTCTTTGGAACCATGACAAGCATCACACCTAAAATTGGGGTTTGCCCCCAAGTCTTCTTATAGATGCTACACTTAGCAAAGTACCCCCCGAAACTAGTGTACCCTGGCCCAGTTTCTTGGAAAATGAAATAAAATGGAGAGCTGAGACTCCATCGGTAACTGTGACTCCAGAGAGCAGAGCAGCTGGACTTTTGCTTGGTTGCCCCAAAGCACCTTTCCCAGAGCAGAAGGAGGAAGGGAAGCAAGAGCTAGAAACATCAACAAGACAGAAAAGAAGCTTCTGAATCATGGAGTGTCTTTGGATAGCCAGAGTCATCTGTATTTAAAGAACTCTGACTCTCCTGAATTCCCTTCCCCCAATCTTCCCATTACTCATTCTAATATCTTTCTGCTTTATCTTCCTCATCCTATTCTTGTTTCTGTGAGCCAACTCTATTTTGCATAAAAACTATAAACATTGGAACAAAATGGAATGATCTTCATGGGATCTTTTTCCCACTTTGGGGGCTTTTCACCTCTGATTTCACAGGGCTTGTGATCACGTTTCCTAAATCCAAAATTGGGACATATGTTCAGAACAAAGCACTCTGTTACACTTCCATGGACAGATGGAAATAAACAGATTGAAGTTTAGACATTGAAGTATTGGGATTATAGGATTATTCACTGCTCTATGAGGATATGGAAAGATACTTGAAATCAGAATGGTATTCTCAAACTTGAGACACATGCTCACTGAATCACAGGCTTGTCCTGGTTCTTGAATTCTAAGAGCAATCGTGAGACCACATCTCGGGGCAAAGTGGTCAGGATATCACTCAGAGTCCATTTCTGATTTTACTGCACAATCCTGGGTCTGTTCATGTGTGTCCTCCAGGTAAAATCCTACAGGCAGAGTCCAATCAGAAAGTGTTCATTCTTTCCCCTCCAACTTCCTGCCTGATGGACATCTCTCTGCCGGCTCTGTACTTCTCATTATTGCTTCCATATTCCCGAGTGCACATGGGCCCATCAATAATAACTGGTCTCTCTTCGCATCTCTGTAAAACATTATTTCTGACAACAGAACATCATCTCAATATGTTCACCCACATCCAATTAGCCTTTCCAAATGCCATGTTCGTGGTATATTTTCTCCTCCCTTAAATATTTCTTGCCCTTACCCCACGCACATTTTTAGCAGAAAAACAAGGACAATGTTTTCTGTGCACGATCTCCTTATCCTCACCCCTTTGAGTTCTCCCTTGCTTTGAAACAAAGAAATGCCACCATCAACAGGGCTTTTGGAACATAGAGGCCATGTTGTTAAGGCAAGATTCTAACTGAATTAAGGCGATGCCTCTGACTGTCACCAGTGGGGAAGATGGACAGAGAGATGGTCATTGCCAAACCTTGCCCTTTCTAGTGACATCTACCCTCTTCCCCTTCCCAACCTCCAACCCCTGGACTCAACTTGTCCCAGACTGAGCTCATTCTCATAGGAACCTATCAGTCAAAGGAAGTAGTGTGAAACCAAGAAAAAACACAGCACATTCACAGAATGACAAGGCTGACGTTTAGGATTGCTGAGGGGGATGGAACGAGGTTGGAGAATTCAGCTGAGTTTGTCAAGGATCCTGTTTGCCAGGTGAAGAATCTGAATTTTATCCTATGGCATTGGCAACCCCCAGGTTTCTGAAGAAAGGGATGGCAGTGCTCAGACTTGTTTTCCAGGTGATAACTTTGGCTGCAATGTGGAGTGGGTCCCACCTAGAATGGGGTCAATAGACTGTCTAGGGAGGCTCTCATAAGTAGGGAGTAAGAGATATTTCAAGAATGAAAATGAAAGTGAATCACCAAAGACAGGACAGATACCACATCAATCCTCAGCCCCAGCCCCATTAGCCAGGGACTTTCACAAAAGGGAAATTATACAAACATGGATCGCTTTAGACAACCACGGACTCAGACTAAATGTTATTTGATCTTGTGAATCAGACATTATGTTAAAATGCTCTGTACAATTTGACGGAGCCCCTCCCAGATTTCCTACACAGCATGGCCACTCTGGATGGATCTAGACACAGGGAGAAAAATCCCATAGATGTCCAACCAACCTGGGGTTGGCTTCAGGGAAGTGTGTGGTTGCACAAGTGATGCTAAACCTAAAGGTGACACCCTGTCTTCTCAGAGTCCATCAACAGCTTCCTCGGGAGCTATTGGGAGCACCCTTCTAGTGAGAGATTGAGTTGCCATGGGGTTACCAAATACCATAACTCCACTTCACAAGGCAGGAGGGATAGCTCCTGAATGAAAACCAGCCAGATACCATGTATTCAAGACCTTTATTTTTAGCTCTGAGGCTATAGACAAATGACAGACATGACAGCTGTCCCTACTTCCTGCTGTGAGGATCAGATGATATAAAAAGGGGCAATCTGGATGTGTGCCCAGGAGGGCGTGGCTAAGGAATGGTTTTTGGACTAGAATCTGATGACAAGAAGGGCCAGCCATGACAAGATGGAAACACGGAAACACACAGTCACTGACATTGTTGAGTAACTACATCAGGCAGGTTGTCTGGGCAATCCCAAGCAGAATGAGACACAGGTTTTGCCTTTGTGAGTCTGAGTCTAACAGGGGTGGCTGGGTAGACACACAGATCACAAACTATCAGGCAATGAGGAATCTCTGCATTTCTATGTTATGTTGGGACAGGATCCAATCGCCTTGAGAAAGTCAATAATGAACAAGTGAGTACAAAAGGTCTGGAGCATGTGGCAATATTCTAGCCTGAACTAGGGGAACAGGGATGGAGTGAAGAGGATTTGAGAAATTTGTAGGATACAAAATGAACAGACCTCGGTGACAGTCTTCATCCTCCTCCTCCCCTGCCTCCTCCACATCATCATGTCTAACATGTACAGAGTCTTTCCTACAGTCTAGGTGTTCTGAATGTATATTTTTCTCATTTAATCTTAAAAGCCATCTGTGAGATTACTGAGTTCTGTAGAAGACTAAGACTTAGGAAAGAGGTTAGGCAACTTGCCTAAGGCCATGATGCTAGTAAGAGGTGGAGCTGGAATTTGGATCTAGGCCCCAAACCAAAAAAGCATGTTTTTAACCATTGTGCAAAAATTGGAGGTCAAAGGTTCAGAGGTCATGCTAAAGGCTCTAGCTTTGTGGAAAGAGTGGATGGTGGCAGTGACCTGGGTGCAGAGGAACAAGTTCAAAGCCTGTTTATCACAGAGGACAGGAGAGAGCCTGGGCCAGAAGGGACTGGCATGCTCCTCTTCCAGTATTATGAAGGCCCAACCACACTATGCATCTCTCCTTCACTGGCTGGTTTTTTTTTTAATTGTGGGGTACAATTCAGGGTTAGGTATACAAATATTCATTGTTCAGGTACGCTTGTAAATGAGGTGTGTCCCCCCTTCCCCAGGCAGATATGGACTACTGTCAGTCCCCCCCCGCCCTGCAGTTTCCTGCTACTGTCAATCCTTTTCTTATAGTATTACGGTAGTTGTTCAAGGTCCACTTATGAGTGAGAACATATGATACTCAGCTCTTTGTTTCTGTGAGAGATCATTCAGTATTATAAACTCTAATTCCAATCAGGTTGCTGTGAAGTTCATGATTTTGTTCTTCTTTTTGGTTGCATAATATTCCACTGTGTATATGTACCACACTTTTAAAATCCAGTCCTCTTTTGATGGGCAGCACAGTTGGTTCCATATTCTTGCTATTGTGAACAACGCTGCAACAAACATAAGCGTGCAGGTATCTTTTTCATAGAGTGATTTGTGTTCTTCCGGGTATATTCCCAGTTGGGGTATTGTGTGGTAATATGGAAGGTTGATTTTTAGAACTTTAAGAATTGCCACACTGATTTCCACAAAGGCTGTACCAGTTTACACTCCCACCAACAGTGTAGAAGTGTTCCCTTTTTGCCATATCCTCCCCACCCTGGCTGTTTTAACATCATACTTTACAACATAGTATGTAAACACTTATGCCTAGACACTACTTTCTTATTGTTATAATGTTTTATTTGGAAATCTTTACGACTCACAAGAAGTTGTAAGAACAGTAGAGAGAGCTTCGGTAACCTTTCATCCAGCTTTCCCTAAAGATAATATCTCACATGACTATAGCACACTGTCAAAACCTTGTATACCATTGAAAGGCTGAGTGTGGTGGCTCACGCCTATAATCCCAACACTTTGGGAGACCAAGGTGGGAAAATCGCTAAGCCCAGGAGTTTGAGACCAACTTGGGCAACATAGTGAGACCTCATTTCTACAAAAAATACCAAAAACAAAAAACAAAAAAACCCAACTAGTCATGGTGGTACATGCCTATAGTCCCAGCTACTTGGGAGGCTGAGGCGGAAGGATCTCCTGAGCTCAGGAGGCCGAGGCTGCAGTAAGCTGTGCTTGCACCACTGCACTTCAGCCTGGGTGACAGAAGGAGACCCTGACTCAAAACGACACCACCACCACCACCAAAAAGTTCCACATGTATACCATTGACATCAGCATTATACTATTAACTCAAGAATAGATCTTAGTTGGACTTGCCATTTTTATATGCACTTTTTTGGGTGTATAGTTCTATGAAATATTACCATATGTGTAGACTATATACTGTTACTTTCTTTAAAGCAGCTGATATTCTCCTCCAGAACACGGTCATGGAATTGATAAGTGGAGCTGATGTCATGTAGCAGGAGCAGTTTGGGATGATGGAAAAGGTGCTGGACTGGGAACCGGGAAACCTGGGGTGCAGTCCTGGCTCAGTCCCTAGTATGGTGCTGTGGATGCTGGATGGGTTACTTCTCTTTGGGGTCATGCTGAAAACATTTCCAATACCATCCAGATCTTCCCAGCGATAGTGTTCAGATAGCAATCTGGCCTGAATTCTGGTTTGTGTACTAGGAGGTTGGTCAATTGCTCACTGATAGGTGTGATTTAATAGTGCTGACCTATGTCCAGACTCCTTCAGAGGCATCACCAAAGTGTCATTCTGGATGCTAAAGTGGGCAGAAGAGTCTGCCAGATCTGTGGTGTCTTTGGATGTGTTGGTGAACTGGTCTGAACCTTGGGATATTTCTTGTCTGTGGAGGGTAAAAGTTCAGTATCTGCTTCTTAAGACTGTTTGAAGGATTGAACAAGACAATTGTGGAAGGTACTTAGTAGACTGTTGCAATATGGTGGCTTCTCAGACAACACTGGGCTTTGGTATCATTGTCTTTACACATTTGATTTTTGTCTGAAATCTATCCTGTTTTAAGAAAATCCCATCGCCATGCGACCACCTGGACCCATCCCTATTTCTATAACACTTTCTATTACTTCTCAGTCAGAAATATTCTCTTCTTCATTTGGAGAAATTCAGAAAAGTTTGAAGAGCCAAAAAAAAAAAAAAAAGGCCTAAAGTTCACTGTAAAAACATCACACACAGCTCCTGCACGCTCGCTGCTCAAACAGCACCTCGTGAAAAAGGCCAGGAAGAACATCTGCTCCCTGATCTACCTTTATTTTATGGGCTTTTTTTTTTTTTTTTTGCTTATGATGTACCGCAGTTCAGAAGAGATATTTCTTGCTGTTACAAAGGCAATTGGACAACTATCAGATACCCTTAGTATTTTTCCAGTGACTTTTGTAGCATGCTGTAGGAAAATTTTACATATTGTGAGCCGTCACAGGAGAAATTGCTCAAGAATTACCCAACTGTGTGCCAAAATTAACCTGAATGAAATTTCCTGAGGGAAACGAGCAATCTGCATGACATATTTGGTGGTGAATTTCACAGCAGGGTAAGCTAGTGCCAGGCGTTCAGATAGTGGAGATTCTGACTCCCAAATGGGAAGCAGATGTCTGTGTGTGTGCTCAGAAAACATGTGAGACAGGGCAACCTCAACTGATTGGGTAGATGACACCGACAGGTAAAACAATGTGCCTGGGTAATCGTGCTGGTGTGACAATATAGCAGAATATTAAAATGATGAGTAGCTAACACCAATTTACTTATATTTATGGTGAGCTAATTCGTGGAAACGCATGTGGATGTCAAAATTTTTATTCATGACATTCTGTTGAAAGAAATCCTTTGCATATGACAAATATCTCCCTCTTATTACTGTCAAGAATGTAGATCAATACCACCTTCTTGGAAAGCAATTTAGCAATATATAAGGTTTGACCCGATAAACTCTTCTTCTAGGAATTTACACTAAGGAAATGATAAGAAATGAAGCCAACAATTTCTGTATGAAGGAGCTCATCACAGGATTATTATTAATAATAAAAAAATTGGAAATGTCCTAAATGTTCAACATAGGGAAATGGTTACACAATCTATAGAAACTCCCTGGGAAATACTGGATGGATCTTTTTCCAGTTTTTATTCTCATTAAACTCTTCTAAGCACTTAAGCCTGTACGATTGACCCTCAATATAGTTCAGTGTTTCCTGAGCCAGCCCCAGCTACGTGCCAATGCAGTTTTAGGCAATGGAGACATGAGGATAAAACAAAAAAGGTTCCTCTTTACAGGCTAAATCAGGGGTCAGGAAACTACAGCTTGCAGGCCAAATCTGGCCCACTGCTTGTTTTTGTAAATAAAGATTTATTGGAAACAAACACTCCCATATGTTTACTTATTGTCTATGGCTGCTTTTGTGCTACAATAATAGAGTTGAGTAGTTGCAGCACAGACGGTCCACAAAGCCTAAATATTTATGATTGGTTCCTTTACAGAAAAAAGAAACTGCCAGCCCCTGGTTTAAATGGAAAAACAGACACAGTCAAATCCCTTCAGTACAGCTTGTAAATGCTGAGAAGGAGGTGGGCACAGAGTCCTGCATAGCCAAGACTGAGGCTCGATAGATGCTTCCAAATCTACCGCTGAGTGGGAGTCCTCATCCTGTGTCATCCACCCCCACTTGATTTGTTCTAATGTGACTCAGTTATAAGACAAGAGGCAGAGATCTGTCATCTTCTTCTGTCTTGAACTTTTTTTTGAGACAGTGTCTTGCTCTGTTGCCCAGGCTGGAGTGCCATCACAGCCCGCTGCAGCCTCAAACTCCTGGGCTCAAGTCATCCTCCTACCTCAACCTATCCAGTAGTTAGGACCACAGGTGTATACCACCACACTAATTTAAACAATATTTTTAGAGATGGGGTCTCACTATGCTGCCCAGGCTGGTCTTGAACTCCTGGCCACAAATGATCCTCTTGCCTTGGCCTCCCAAAGCACTGGGATTACCGGAATGAGCCACCGAGCATGGCCAACTATATTTATTGATTTTTTTAAAGCAGAAAAAAATATACTTTTCAAACAAAGCCTCATGCAAAAATGCAGAACTCCACTATGTGAAATGAGAAAAGCAGGCTGCTCTGACTGAGGAGAGATGCTCAGGGCTTGGAAGGCCTGCTCCTCACCTTCCCCCAAGCCCCTCTCCTCTCCACCCCCAACCCCATTCCTCACTGTCCCTCAAGTCCTGCTCCTCACCTTCCCCCAAGCCCTGTTCCTCACTTTCCTGCCTGCTCTTCTTATTGACTTTTTGGCCCTGAAGCCTCTTTCTGAAGGACTGTCTTAAACATTGTAGGTATTTAGCTCTGGCTTCCACCCCCTAGATACCAGAAGAGTCCCTCCCCCTCAATGTGACAAACAAAAATGTCTTCAGACATTGCCAATTATCCCCTGTAGGAGCAAAATCACCCCCAATGACAGCCACAGCTTTGATTTATTCCAAAGCTCATGGAGAGTATGACAGATTTCCCAGAAAACTTTAAAACAATGGCCATTTTACAGAAGTGCAAAAACAGTCTTTGCAGATGTCAGGCAAGTGAATTAGCAAAGACTATGTAATTATCCATGATAGTTTTGAGGGGGTCTCACTCTGTTGCCCAGGCAGGAGTGCAGTGGCATGATCACAATGATCTTGGCTCGTGGCAGCCTCGACTTCCTGGGCTCAGGTGATCCTTCCACCTCAGCTTCCTGAGTAGCTGGGACTACAGGCGCAGGCCACCATACCCAGCTGATTTTTAATTTTTTTTTGTAGAGATGAGGTCTCACTATGTTGTCCAGGATGGTCTGGAACTCCTGCATTCAAGCAACCCACCTGCCTTGGCCTCCCAAAGTGCTGGGATTACAGGCGTAAGCCACCATGCCCGACCCTGTAATTATCTAGTTTTTAAAAATAGTTCCTCAGTGCCATCAAACTATCTAGTAACCTTCTTTAAGATTGCCTTTTTTGGCTGGGCGTGGTGGCTCAGCCTGTAATCCCAGCACTTTGGGAGGCTGAGGTGAGTGTATGGCCTGAGCTCGCTGATTCGAGACCCACCCAGGCAACTTGGCCAGACCTCATCTCTACAATAAATAAAAAATTAGCTGGGCATGGTAGCACGCACCTGTAGTTCCGGCTACTTGGAAGACTGAGGCAGAAGGATCGCCAGAGCCCAGCAGGTCGAGGCTGTGGTGGCTGGGAGCATGCCACTGCACTCCAGTCTGGGCGACAGAGTGAGACTCCAACTCAAAAAAAAAAAAAAAAAAGATTGCCTTTTGGTTTAATGTCAGCATAACCAGGGTTATGTAGGGGAAAGAGCACGGTGCCTGGCACACAGTAGGTACCTAATACATGTTTGTTGAATGAAAGAACAGCTATTGAGGAATCAAAAGATCAAAATTTGGCCAATTGCTCTTTGAACCAGATCATCTCTCAGGCTCCTTCCAGTTCCAAATTGTTTATAGACAAAAGAGATAAAAGCCCTGATGTGAAGAATCCTGCCATGTTTAAAGTCAGGGAAATTTACTTTGTGTAGACAAAATTAAATTGGAAACAGAAATCAATGGAAAACAAATTGACAACGCCATTCATTTGAAGAGAAGAAATGGTCCATGTGATAAAAGGTATTTTGGCTTCCTAAATGAAAGCAATTGTGAAACCAGTGATCTGGCTTTAATCAAGCTTATGGTTGTCACTTTTCAGTACCTCATCCTCCTGCATTAGAAACTAGCACCTTACCAAGGGACTCGACTGAAAGAAAATGTTGGCACTCTTGTAGGATAAAATTGGGGAAGAATAAACTGTAGCAATGTTTACAAATGTGAAGAAAGAAGTCCTGAAAGGCAAACGTTTCATACTCAGTAAGTGAATTACCACCCCTCCCTTTCTCTCCAGGGTCATCTTTCTCACAAGGGTGGGGGTTTCTCAAACTCTAAAATTCCAATGCTTTACTTTCGTAATCTTCCTCTGCAACAAACTGAAATGGGAGAGGGAGGAGAGAGGCACGAAGTGACTATTACTTTTCTTTTTAAGAGATAAAGTTTTATTCTTGTCACCCAGGCTGGAGTGCATGATCATAGCTCTCTGCAGCCTCAGACTCCTGGGTTCAAGTGATCCTCAGCTTCCCAAGTAGCAGAGACTACAGGCAAGTGCCACTACACCTGGTTAATTTTTTTAAAAATAATTTTTTTTTGAGTTGGAGTCTCACTTTGTAGCCCAGGCTGGAGTGCAGTGGCGCACGCTCATGGCCACCGCAGCCTTGACCTGTTGGGCTCAGGTAATTCTTCTGCCTCAGCTTTCCAAGTACCTGGAACTACAGGCACACATCACCATGCCTGGTTAATTTTTTGATTTATTGTAGAGATGAGGTCTTGCCAAGTTGCCCAGGCTGGTCTTGAACCCATAGGCTCAGGCAATTCTCTCACCTTGGCCTCTCAAAAGTGCAGGGATTACAGGTGTGAGCCACTGCTCCCGGCCTTAAAACAATTAAAAAAAAAAAAAATGAGATATTGCTATGTTACCCAGGTTGGTCTTGAACTCCTGGCCTCAAGAGATCCTTTTGCCTCAGTCTCCCAAAGCTCTGGGATTACAAGCGTGAGCCACCACACACCCTGGATTGACTTATGACAATAATCATCGTTATTATTATAAAAGTGAAATACCCATGCTTTTCTGCAGAATGGTAGAAGCCTATGGATGTCTATTTTAATTTTAACTTGTAAGGCTGTATGGTGAATTCTGTTTAAAGAAACCATCAGAGGGTTTGGTGGCTCATGCTTGTAATCCCAGCACTTTGGGAGGCCGAGGCAAGAGGATTGCCTGAGTTCAGGAGTTTGAGACCAGTCTGGGCAACATGGTGAGACCTCATCTCTACAATAAATAAAAAAATTAGCTGGGTGTAGTGGTGCACACCTGTAGTTCCAGCTACTTGGGAGGCTGAGGTAGAAGGATTACCTGAGCACAGAGGTGGAGGCTGTGGTAGCCATGATCGTGCCACTGCTCTCCAGCCTGAGTGATGGAGTGAGACCCCAACTCAAAAATAAAAATAAAAGTAAATAAAGAGACCGTCATATATCTGGCCAGATTGTATGATAATTTTTTAGGGTTCCACAAGGGGCTGGTGCCAGGAAAAAACAAACATGTGGGATAGGTCTCTCAGAGACTGTGGGTTTAGGCTACAAAGGAATCAGGAATAGGACGTTTCCTGCAGAAAGGAGCAGGGAGACACTGACTACACCCTGTAGGGAGAGTTCTGGAACTCAGATGATCAGAAAAAAGGCAATAGTGAGTTGAGTTGATGAACCATCCCCCAAGATGGCCCAACACAGACTCTCCTGAGTGCGGGTAGCCTGGGTCTGCAGATGTAGATCACCACCAGATGGTTGGCAGGGGACTGTCCCTGAGACCAGAGGCAATGATGGAGACTCATGCTTGGATTCTTGTCATTTCCTTAATACATAGCCCATCTCCAGACGTGCCTGTTTGCATTTCTCTCCACAAGATGGACCTAGAAGCCTCCATAAAAGGATGCTCACCTAAGCAACTATTTAAGTACAAGAGACAATGGTCAAACACTTAAAAAAATGATTGTAGAGAAACACAAGAAATGTGGGTTCAGAGATTCAGACTGACGGCATATTTACTGCGATCTTATGTGCAAGTTCCTGCCATCCTGTTAAGACGTGATTTCATTTTTTAAAATACTTTTATGGAACATTAAAAAAAGTGGGTTGAATACTTAAGCTTTTTAGTTTCAAATGTTCAAGAAAATGCCTAAAAAATCTGTGTAAATGAGTTACAACACAGGGGTTTACATGAACTTTTCACATGTCACTGGGTGATCTCCGGGGATACCTGAGAGAACTAGCTGGGTGGGCAGAGAAAAGGTCAAGGGTGAGCTCTTGAATCCCAAGACTCTTGAGGGGGAACGGTTTACTGAAACACTGTTTTCAAAAGTTGCTTGGCAGACACAGGCAGTGGATTGGAGGTGGAAGAGACTGGAGGTCGAGAAACACACAGACAATTGCATTCGGATGGGCACAAAGTGGAAGACGCCTGGCCAGAAAATGCAGGGCGAGAGTACCCCACTGTCATGTTGAAGAAATCATCAATGGAACTGAAGATGGATAGTCTACCTAAGGTAGAGATGGAAGGAAGATGGAGGTTCCTGGCCTGGGAACCTGGAAGAATCTTCAGGCAGAAACACTACTGGGGGGCAGGTCTGTGATGGAGTCATCTTAGAGCGGGGTCTGAGTGTGGACCTTGATAATCATTAATTCACTCACTGAATATAGCCATATTCATTCTCTTTCTTACTTGATTTCATTGGCAGTTACCTCTAAAACCCTAGACATTTTTATTTTAGCATTTTGGATTGGGAATTCTTCTAAAGTATATCTTATACTTCTCAGTTATTTGGTTTTATTTTTCTTAAATCAAGAATAACAAGCATCATTTCATCTTCTCTAGCCCCTGTTACTCAAAGTGTGGTCCGTGGATCACTGGCCTGGGCATCATCAGGCCTACCGATTTAGAATCTGTATTTAACGGCATCCTCAAGTAATTCATGTGCACATTCCAGTTTGAGAAGAGCTGCTCTACTTCAAGGGTCAGCAAGCTTTTTTTTGTTGTCAAGAGCCAGATAACACAGATTTTAGGCTTGGCAGTCACATGGTCTCTGTTCAACCACTCAGCTGGACTGTTGAAGTATAAAACCAGCCATGGACAGTTGAGGGCTATGGTTGTTCCAATAAAACTTTATTTACAAAAGTAGGTGGATTGGGCTCACTTGCTAGATGTGGCCTGTGAGCTACAGCTTGCTGACGTCTGCTCTAGGTAACTCAGAAATGCTCTGGGGGTGAGGGATTGTTACTTTCTGAATGAGGTGGTTCCAACTGCCCAGATGGACTCTGTCAGAAGCCACTTCTTACACCTGGAGGTCTCTTTCCTGACTTCATAGTTCATTGGTTGTTGTCACCTGGAAGTGACTGAAGAGCTAATGAAATCTCCCAGCACTTTCTGAACCAAGAGGCTTGGGTTTTAGTTCTGGTAGTGCCATGAAGGTCTGTTACCTTGTCTGTAAAATGACATTACTCATACCTCTCTGTCTATGGTGCAGAGGTTCTGAGGATGAAGGGGAACTGCTTAAGAAAGGATTTGGTACATTGTGAAGTCCCCTACAAATCTGAGTTGCTATGACTCATTTTGGTCACTCTGTACCAGGCACCTACTATGTTCCAGGACTGCTCAGACATAATGTCCACCATCTCATTTAATTCCCACAGCAATCCTCTTTGATAGGAAACCAGATCTCAGAGACATTTAGAAACTTGCTCAAGTTGCCACAGCCACTGAGAGACGCAGCTGGTACTCGCCTCTGGGCTATTCTTCCTCCAGCCCGTGTACTAACACCCATCACTACACACAGTTCTAGGTCGACCAGCACTTTATGAGGGAGATTTTGTGCTTTTCACAGGTTTCCTGATAGCCAACTTTAAGACCACTTTCTCTTTCTCTCTTCTTTTCTCAAGTTGCACACCAACCCTCAAATAACAACCAACTCTCCCATCCCATCAAAACAAAGATAGCACAACACTATCACTCTTTGGTTTCAAATGGAAAAGAAATAATGCCTTTGGAGAGCTTTTCTCTGTGAGATTCTTCATGGGGAAAGGGCAGAGACAGGACATGTTCACTAACATAGTCTCCTAAGAATGCCAGTTCTGGTTAGCAGGGAAGGGTCTGGAAGCCTCAGCCGCTTGCTTCATGCATGAAGAAACCAAGTCCCCGAAGGGGGAATTGATTCCTCTAAGTTGGCCGAAAGAGGACTTCCTGTCTGCGACCCCCTCCTGCTTCTTCAGAGGCAGAGTTTTACTGTTTCCTTACCTCAAATGGTTGGGGGTGGGTGGGGTGTGTGCAAAAAAACCAGAACTATTTTTTGGAATGCAGGCCCTTTGTAGTACAGGCTTGCCCTGCCAGGTAAGTGTTCTAGAAACTGATCAGCATCTGTGGGCCAGTTAGCATTGTTGTGAGAGGCTGTGTTCAGCTTCAGTGAATTTTTTGGGGGGAGATTCTTTCAATACATCGGCCCATTACATGATGGGTGATTTACAAGCATACCTGCACACACTGTACTGAGTGTTCAGCAGTTTTGACCAAAATCAGCATGACCCCTATATGCCACCCTCCCTATTCACCCAATCTTGCCCTGAGACACTTTTCTCCCCGCCAGATGTAAAAAATCCTCCAAGGGAAACATTCTGCAAATATGGAAGAGGTGAAACAAAAAACAGCAGAAGCACTGAAAGGCATCAAAACTGATTAATTCAAAAACTGTTGTGAGTCATAAAAAAGCATCTAGATAGGCATACTGCATCAAACAGAGAGTACTTTGAAGGTGACTGAAGTTTAAACATGTAAGAATAAATACACAATTGTTTTATAAATAAATTTTGGGATTTTTTTTGAGTCCCCCCTCTTATCTTTTCTTTTCTTTTTTTTGAGTCAGGTTCTCACTCTGTCACCCAAGTAGGAGTGCAGTGGCATTATCATGGTTCACTGCAGCCTAGAGCCTCCTGAGTATTTGGGACTGCAGGCACATGCCACCAAGCCTGGCTAACTTTTTGATTTTCTGCGGAGACAGGGGTCTTGAATTCCTGGCCTCAAGAGATTCTTCTGCCTCTGCCTCCCAAAGTGCTGGGATTGCAGACATGAACCACCATGCACGGCCATTTCTTTTTTCTTATGCTCCTGTAACCACGTGAGAAGGGTTTTGTCTACCAGCTAGAATAACAGCAGCTCTTTTTTTTTTGAAGTATTTTTGAAAATACATGGATGAACTGCTTGAGGTGGGAAGTGGGACCTTGAGACCTGGGGGTCAGCAGAAATCAAGGCAATATGAGATAATGACTCAAATGGGATCACTACATAGAGCAGCCTGGTTTTGGTTCCAGGCCTGGACAGAGAGAGAAAGAAGGGACAGAGAAGGGAGGAAGGAGAGAAACCAGGAGATGGTGGAGAGCCAGTGAGAAGCCCCAAGTGGTAGGGAGGACTACTAAGAACTGACTTTGAATCATAATTGGCCATATAGTACTGTATGTATTTAACAGGCTGTACAGACACCTGGCAGAAAGAAATAATCCATCAAAAAAGGCAGGTATGCATCATTAAAGTTCATAACTTGAAGGTTTGTATGTAAGGGACTTACTTATACTTGCTGTGATCTGAACCTTTTTTCTGTTCTTGGTCGTTCTAAGCCTTTATATGTCCTAGTTTAGATAACGTTAACTCTCTGTTTTCATAATCTGAAATAAAAATTTCTCTTCTATGTCTCCATATGTTCCAAAGTCTTTTCTTCTATACACATGGATGTCCACCTAACAGCATTCCAAACACACCCTACACTTGCAGGCGACATCATTTTCTGAACCTTTATTTCTTTACCCGCAAAATGAGGGCATTACATTCACAAATCCCTTGTGAGGCTTAAATGAAACATGTGAACGAAGTTGAGAACTTTGCTCAAGTTGCACACCAGCCCCGAAGTCGTGAAGTCAGGGCTAGAAAAATGCTGGCAAGTCCTTCCTTCTCCTTAAGACCTGTCCCTTGGCACTCTGGCCATGAGAATCCTTTTCCCACGCAAGGTACACAGACTACTACTCTAACAGAGGAGGCTGGTCTAGTTGCACTGTCCACTAAGACCCCACTCCTACTCACACAGGATTCTCAAGTGATGTTTGACGCCAGAGTAACAGGTAAATTGTTCTATTTACATTTCAATAATGCTGTGGGATAATGGTGACCAAGACTTCTAGAGATTTCTTATAACTTTGTTACCTGTATCTCTATTTTTTTCAACATGTGTTTTCTTTTTTAATCTTTCCAGTGATGGAAAGCCTCAGCAATTGGAAAGGGGTTATATTTATTTTGAAACAAGGGCAGCTGCTGGGTGGAGCCCATAGCTTGGGCATGTCAGGTACCGGTCTTGGATGAATTATAGGTGGAAAACAGACACAAGCAGGGATTCAAACATCTCCCAGGGATTTAGGCAGTAGGAAGCCCATGAATATATGTGACAGCTGTCATGGCTAGAGCACTCACCACATGCTTGGTGCCTTACATGTGTTATCTTGCTTAACTCACTCGACAGTTTTGGGAGGTAAAAGGTATTATTCCGATCTTGCTGAAACTCGGAAAAGGTAAGTAATATATCAAAGTTCACAAGGAAGTGGTGGTGGTGGGTGTGAAGGAAGGGGCATTCTGGCTCCAAATCCTAACCTCTTCCTCCTCTTCTTGTTGTACAGGAAGTACCCAACATACGAATGAGTTCCATTTCAAGCGTGCGTTCCTAAGTCCATTTGTTGTAAATCCAACAAAGTTAGCCTAGGTACTCAACTAACATAATTGGCCATATAATACTGTATGTATTGAATAGGCTATACAGACAGCTGGTAGAGAGAAATAATCCATTAAAAAAGGCAGGTATGCATCATTAAAGTTCATAACTTGAAGGTTTGTATGTAAGGGACTTACTTATAGACCCTTAAAACAATAGAAACACTTCTTGTAAGAACAGGATCTGATCAAGGGCCAATTTGCTTGCTTATCTGTCCTGGGCTGCTCTCTGGCTTTCCCCAAACCCCTCCCCCATGAGCACTACTCCCAGTCTGAGGCCTTCTCTCCCATGAGGACTTACTAAATTGTCTCAGCATTTCCCATAGCTTCTCCTTATCCTCCTGCTCCCTTGAAGTCCTATGCCGTGTCAATTCACCAAAGTGAAGGGACATCTGTCACATCACCTTTCTTCCCATAATAAATCCCCAGGTCCAAAGCTCTTCACTGAAAGAGTAACTGTTGTTCTCAGTTGTCATCCTGGCAAAGACAGCTATTGCTTTACCAAGTGGGGACATATTTATGACTCAAGGGAAAACATCTCCTTAGGAGATATCATTACTCCACCCAAGAGCTTGTTCTTTGGGGCTAGAATGACTAAGAAATTAAAGATAATTCCTTAATATTTTCTAACCATGGATGTATCCAATATGAATATTTATTTCACTAAGGAATAAAGACATTGTGTTCCATGCATTGTCAGAAGGAAGAAATTTGGCTGAAATATCTAAACATGAAGGCTCCTTCATGGTTCTTTGGAAGGATGGATAAGAACAGGGTTATCTGTCAAACTCAATGTGTCCCGTAACAATAAATCAGGTGGCAACCAGATGAAGAATTCTCATGCTGTTAGATAATTTCCCTCTCTTGCAACTTTAAGCCAAAAGGTGGGCCAATGGCTCATCGGATGCCTGCCCATGGCTTCCAAGGGACCACACTAACAATATGCACTTGTGTACATAAATAATTAGGACACGTAAACCAGTTGGATAAACACAGAGCCCTCACCTTCTTTGGTGAAACCTTGAAATTCTTAATTTTCATCAGTCCCTCTTTGGAAATCCAGATAATATTTATGAGTTTTTAAATCATGCCCCCCAGATGTGGAAGCATAAAGGCTAAATGTTGTGGTTTCAGGTAATCTATCCTGCATGTGGTTGTGAAATTTATCTTCCCAAGACACTGCTGTCATCATGTCATTCCTCCAGCTCAAAAGGCTTCCTGATGTCAGCTGTCACTTAAACAAGCTGATGATTTCCTCCTAGGCATTATGCCTATATTTGATTCCCTGATTCCAGGTGGAAGGCAGTGCCTGGGGCTAAAGTAGCTCACAAGTAAGCCTTTCCCCAGGTGTGGACAACTGAGTGAAAGTGGGAATTTTGAACATGATCCAGTGTCCTTATGTGCAGCAGCAAAAACACTTTGTTAAAGTGCCAGTTCATATTAATTAGCAACACTAATTATTAATTCTATCTCCTGGCTCACTGCGTTGGTTTTATGCTGATAAAGGGAGTCTGTATTTGTAAAAAGCATCTGACACATTTAAGGAACTCAATGCATATTATGTCTTATTTAAAGTCGAGTTAAAGATAACATAGAGGGCACATTCAAAGAAATACAAACACATGATATCCATTCCTAGCTTGAACAATAACTGCCTTGGAATGTTATTTAGTTAGAGAATGGCCTGCATATACTTTTAAAAATGTGGAATGGCAGCAAATATGAAAGTGAAAAAAAAAGCATTTCTGAGAGCAAGAGCCAAAGTCGAAAAGAGTCAAAGATTCAATTTTGACAACTGATGGAACCTGGCTGATCATTTTAGGTCCCACAAGGAAAGTGTGCTCTCATTGTTCAGAGAGGTCTACAGAGGTGCTCTTTAGCACCAAGAAATGCAATAGAAAGAAAGGAAACTGGCGTAGAAAGACCCCAACATAAGAGTGAGTTTAGTTTTTATAGCGCGTTCATAAGTCCATTTGTTGTAAGTCCAACAAAGTTATCCTAGGCACTCAGCTAACAAAATTGGCTATATAGTACTGTATGTATTTAACAGGCTATACTGACACCTAGTGGAGAGAAATAATACATTAAAAAAGCACATGTGCATCATTTAAGTTTGTAACTTGAAGGTTTGTATGTAGGGGACTTACTGTATTTGTTGAGTATCTACTAGGGTGAAAAGATTTACTATCATTTTACTAGAGGAGGAAAGAAGGAGGCTAAGTAACTTGCCTGAAGGCAATGGCCAAGTCCAGGATCTGAGCCCAAATCCTTCTAGCTCAAAAACTCAACAGCAGAGTGATAAGGTGGCAGCCAAAGAGGCAAGGTAAACAGATTGACTACACCAGAGAATATAAATACCAAAGCTTCCACTGAAAAGCCCCTGTGTTGGACAGATGGGGGAGGGAAAGGGGCTCAGGGTGGCTTCGGAGTCCTTACTCTGATCTGACATTTCTCAGAATGAAACCATCTTAACGCCACTTTGGGGTGTCCTTTATACTCACAGGAAAACTCCAATTTCCCAGAAGCTCTGAGTTCTCTCTTATCCATTGCCTGCACGTGGTGCCTGGCACCCTGGCACTAAAACCTCTCCCAGGTTTTGTTTTTTTTTTCTGTTGCAACAAGATGGTGTAATCAAGGCTTTTCTCCCCAGTGCACATCCAAGGGCCTGGGACTTTGAATTCCTTTGGACAGCTTCTATTTTGTTTGGTGGCTCATTCTGCCTCCGGCCTCTAGAATGTTTTTTGATTATCAGGAAGGGAATTTAAAATTGTGGCATTGTGAATATACTGTATAAGGTAGGAGTTTCCCAGGACCATCTTTTCTTTAAGTGAATCTGAGTCATCCTAGCAACTCTGGGCTCTCCCTTTCAAGCCCTAAGGTTACCCTCTTTGAGACTGTGGTCTCTACATGGTTGAGACTGTAAGGACATCATTGCATAACTTCAATTTATTCAACTTGTGTTTTTAGATAATGATGGAAACACAGCCTAGTTCCTTAAAGATAAAGAAACTTCTGGAAGTCTTGAGCAGGGGAAGGCTATAAAGCTATAGCTTAATGGAAGATGCTGTAGAATATTAATTTTGAGTTGTTCATGCTTCCTATGGGTTCCATGAGTTAATCAAGGCATTTCCCCAAGCTGTGGAGTGAACTGGCCTGCTAGAGACAGTTTTTTGAAGTGTCTACTTGAACACTGGAAAATCCCTGTCTCAAATAAGTTGGTCATGGTGCCACGGTTGCAACACAATCATCCAGATAGCAACAGCAAAATGATTTGTCCACTTCTTAGGATGGCTGCAAAACCATGTCATTAGAATGTGTGAGGGTGTTCATCTTCCTCCTTCCTGTGGCTGTAAGTCATCAGCAAATTAAACCTGTTTTTTTTCTATAAGTTACAATGTCAGGGGAACAAAATACAAACAAGGATGGCATAGGGCAGGACCTAAGTTGGTCATAAAAGCCACATTTGGATTTCTTTGCAAATTTGGAGCTTATAATTAACCTTTGTTAGTAAAAACTACTAACTCTCTTTGCTGTTGAAGATCAGAGTTCTGTATTTCATCCAAACATCACTAAAACGCATGGGAGCAAAAAGAAAATGAATTTGAAACAATGTTTTCTTTTTCAAAAAAATATACCTTTGAAATTTATAATTTATTTTTATAAAGTATATCATATATAAATTATACATATATTAAAAATATGCTACATATTTTATAAATATATATTCTACATACATATAATGTACTACTTTCTATTTATGATTATATAGAATATCTATAATTATATAAAATACATAATATGTAATTATAAAATATATAATTTTATAATGTATAAATTTATATAATTTATAAATATCCTATATACATATAATGTACTACTTTCTATTTATGATTATATATACTATACATAGTTATATATGATACATAATATGTCATTATAAAATATACATATATTTTTGAAAAATATAATTATAATATAGAGAAGAACCAAATGGCCAATCATTAGAATGAAGAGGCAGCTTATCATAGTAAAACCAGGCTTATCGGTAAGTATTCCCACTAAATATAGACTGCTGGAATCACAGAATCTCAGAGTAGAAGAAAACATTGAGATCATTTGGTCTAACCAAGGTCAGTTAGACCTTGATATCAGTTGGGTCATGCTGAGACCGTGGACAGGTCATTGTGGCTAATTTAACCTATAAAACATGTCTGCTGACAGGCCTGGTGGCTCAGCTTGTAATCCCAGCACTTTGGGAGGCCGAGGCGAGGGGACTGCCTGAGCCCACAGGTTCAAGACCAGCCCGGAAACCTTGGCGAGACCTTGTCTCTACAATAAATAAATAAATAAATAGCCAGGCATGGTGGCGCACACCTGTAGTTCTGGTTACTTGGAAGTCTGAGGTGGAAGGATCGCTGGAGCCCGGCAGGTCGATGCTGGGGTGGACGTGAGAGTGCCACTGCACTCAAAAAAAAAAAAAAGTCTGCTAAATGTGATAGGGTCAGTGTCTTTCAAGATCTTCCAAGTTCTACTTTAAATATTTTCATAATCTTTAAAACATATTTTTAAAATATAAGAACTGTGATAGACATCATATACACTCAACCATAGTATATGCTCAAGTGTAACACACTGGAATCACTGCACTAACTCATTTTTTACACAGCCCCAGGACAACCTGCTCCCATTTTTATTTAATCAAAGAGATTGCTTATCTACAATTTACAATTTCTTGCCTGTGTTCATCAAGAAGCCCTCAAGAGTTGTAAATTGAAACAAAATTCTGATAAATTGCATGCTGAGGCATTGAAACCAATTTTCATATTTCTTGTGCTAAATTTTCTATTCAACGAAATAGCCACATGCTCATTAAGTGCCTATATAATAGATGTAAATGTTTTAATTAAGAATTCATGTATACTAACAAAACACATTATATATATGGGGTTTTTTTTAGTTGGAGTTTCAGTCTGTCACCCAGGCTGGAGGGCAGTGGTGCACTCACGGCCACCCCAGCGTCGACCTGCTGGGCTTTGGCAATCCTTCCGCATCAGCCTTCCAAGTAGTAGGAACTACAAGTGCACGATACCACACCTGGCTAATCTTTGATTTACTGTAGAGATGAGGTCTCGTCAAGTTGCCCGGGCTGGTCTCGAACCTGTGGGCTCAGGCAATCCACTTGCCTCGGCTTCCCAAAGTGCTGGGATTACATACTGAGCCACTGAGCCCAGCCACATTAGTGGTTTTTAAAAATTTGTTGTATGCACTGGGATTACTTATACTACTTTGGAAAAAAGAGCATTTCTGTTAAAAAGTGTGAAGACCATAGGACAAGATGATTTGGCACATGCATAGCACTTTTAAAAAAGATACACTGTATAAATTAACTCACTAGATCCTCCCAACATTCAGAGAAGATATTATTATTTCCATTTCAGAGATGAGAAAACCAAGGCACAGTGAAGTTGAGTAAATTGTCGATGATCAGCAAGATGTTGAGCAGGAATGTAACCCAGAGGTTGGCAGTTCCAGAACCTGAACTCTTAATGTCAACTTTTAATACATCTTCAGGTGACCTCCTGGATGCCTAGTAGTCCTATCTTTCTAAGGCATTTCTGTCCTTGCAAGAGCCCTGTCTATTTGGTTTGTATGACCTTCTCCACTGACAGGGAGCTCCCTACCTGTTGGGCTAGCCAATTCCTCCCTGAATGGCCCTGACTGGAACAAATCCTCCTCCCCTGTGCATTGGCCACACTGCTCCATGTCCTGCACTGTGGGGACCTTTGGACACTGGTCTGTGGCCCTTTCTTCATAACATATCCCATTTGGTCTGAGGCACTAGCCTAGAACAGGTCTTTTTCTCCATGTTATCCCCTCATTGGCAAGAAGATGGAGTGAGATTACAAAATAGTCCTAGGTTTCTAGCTCCAAAGCTAAAGTACCTAGAATAACTTCTCTATTCTCAAGTATCAAAAATATGTTTACAGTTTCTTTTGTAGCATTGAATCTTTTCTAGTTTCCCTGTGAAAACAGTGGAAATAAAAATATCCCTTTAAAGAATATTCTTTCTATGACAAAGTATCTGTCCCTTTCTCCCTTTAATTACAAAGGTGACATAAGGAATCCTATAATGTTAAAAAAAGTGAAAATTACATTAAGTAGCAATGATACAAAGCAGTAAGGAGAACTCTGTCTCTAGAATCACACTCTCCTGGGACTGTAGTTCTGTTGGCTACACACTGGCTGTGTGACCTTAGGCAAGTGCATCACCTTTATGTGTCTCTTTCATCAACTGTAAACAGAAAAAATAATTGTAATTTAAAGCCCCAAACAGAAGCATTTATCACAGTGCCTGGAATATAGTAAGTGCTCAGTAAGACTCTACAATTGTTTTTAGCAATAGTGTAAAGAACTAAGATGTTTAGGGCAACCCCTTTGGGTCCCCTCCCACTGTGGGGCTTTTCTGTCCTCTCATTAAATTTTTTATTTTTATTTTTTTTTGAGTTGGAGTCTCACTCTGTCACTCAGACTGGAGTGCAGTGGTCGCTCCCGGCCACCGCAGCCTCGACCAGCTGGGCTCCTGCGATCCTTCCACCTCAGCCTTCCAAGTAGCTGGAACTATAGGCGCACACTACCACGCCCGGCTGATTTTTGATTTATTGTAGAGATGAGGTCTCGCCAAGTTGCCCAGGCGGGTCTCGAACCCGTGGGCTCAGGCAATCCACTCACCTCAGCCTCCCAAAGCGCGGGATTGCAGGCTGAGCCACCGAGCCGGCTGACAGATTAGATTTTCTATCTGTGGTCCCAAGAAATGGAACTGGGGTTTATGAGGGGTGGTGCAAAAGGACCAGTCCCACTTACTGATACAGACAAAGAACCTTAGCGAATGCCTGCCTCACAAGATGGTCACAAGGATTAACTGTGTAAAGGGTTTGGCACCATGCCTGGAACACAGTAGGCATTCAATAAATCTTAGCTATGTTTATTAACATTAACAGAGTTGACTGATGATGGAATGGAACAGGCTATTTTGGGAGAAAGTGAGTTCTTTATCGTTAGAGTCATTCAGGCAAAGACTGAATGATCAGTGTGTGTGTGTGTGTGTGTGTGTGTGTGTGTGTGTGTGTGTGTGTAAAGGTTTAAATTATCAAGTGAGTTACTACATTAATGGAAGGTTAATTAAGCATCTATCCTGAGGCTAGCACTGACCCAGCCCTTTAGACAAGATGGGGCATGTTTAGGCTGGGATGGCTGTAGACTGACCCAAACCTTTAGAGAAATCAAAAGTGAGAACAGGTGGTGCTCTGTTTGTTTCTGTGATAGATCACTGAGTATGATAGACTCTAAATCCACCCAAGTTGCTGCAAAGTCCATATGTCTGTCCTTCTTTATGGGTACATAATATTCCATTGTGTATATGTACCACATTTTAAAAATCCAGTCCAGTTTCCATGGGCAGCACGGTTGGTTCTATATTTTTGCTATTGTGAATAGTGCTGAAATAAACACACCTATTCAGGTACATTTTTTGTAGAATGATTTGAGTTTCTCCAGGTTATTCTCAGTAAGGGGATTGCTGGGCCATATGGATGGTCAATGTCTAGTTCTTTTAGAAATCGCCACACTGTTTTCCAAAGAGGCTGCATGAGTTCACATTCCCACCAGCAGTGTAGAAGCGTTCCTTTTTCTCCACATCCTAGCCAGCATCTGTTGTTGTTTGTTTTATTAATGATGACCAGTCTTACTGGGGTTAAGTGGTCAATGTGGTTTTCATTTGCATTTCTCTGATGATTACACCTAATTCTGAATTGTACCCCACATCTTTAAAATTTTTTTAAAAAGTGACATGTGTCACAACTCTGCTCTCAATGGGCTTAATGTCTAGCTGGAGATACCATATCTGTGAGTGAAATAAAGAAGAGATGAACTGCGTGGTAGATGGGACCAGAATTACAGGATAAACTGGGAGGCAATGACTAAGGAGTTCAGAGATGGTTTCATGATAAATCAGGGTTTATGAAACAAAGGGATGGATTTTTACACTTAAATACAATGAGAAGAAATCAAAGATTAAAATATAATGCAATTCTGGGAAAGCCTGACATTTCTAAACAATAATTAGCATGATTTGGGCCTTCAGCTATGTCATGCTGTCCTTCTTGCCCTTGGCTCTGAAAGAGTCACCTGGTTCAATGGGCTCAGCCGGTATCAGGGAAATCAGCCCACTAAGGAAGAATTGGAGATAAGCTCCGGGTAACCTCAAGGCAACCCCTGGCCCTCTTGCCATAAATTACTCACCAGGCCTTGCTGTAGCCTGCTATCTAATTTCACTGTGTAGGATTCAAAAGCTACCTTTATTACTGCTTTTCAAATAAGCCCAAACACTAGTATTTTGGTGGCTACCAAGCAGTACAATTTCTTTTCTGACCTGTCTTTATGGAAATAGAGTCAGTAATATAGATTGTAAGATGTCTTATTCTTCATGAAGTCTAAGTTTTATTTTGAATAAGAACAATTAAAAAAAAAACCTTAATGAACCTGAGTAGCATGTTTTTCTGGCCTGGCTTTTTTGCAAAACTTCAAGTGACTTAGACCATACTGAAAGAATTGAGAGACAAGATCTGAGGGCTAAGAAAATCCAAGGATTACTGGCTGTGAGCCAGGACTCTACAAAGCCATAAAATAAAGATCATAATTTTTGTTGATTAAAATTTCAATTTAATAGCAAGTTTTTACAAATATTTAAATCCTAACATCACCATCTGCCTTGTATCACCATCTGTGTTGTTACATCTAAGTTCCTTGAGAAAAGAACATGCAAAATTGGACTTTGTTTTTCTTTCAGAACTAGTGCACATTCAGTGCTAATACTTCCTGAATTAAGTAAAATTCTTCTGACTACAGCTGAGCTTCCATTGCAATTTACAGAATGAGTCATCGGAAGAGTGAAGAAATTACAGGCTAGACCCTGTGGAGTGGAATTTTGTGGTTTGGTGCATTTTGGTTCCATACTGCAAATGGGGCATTTAAATCAAATAACGACAGGTTATTAGCTTAAGTGAATGTTACTCCTGAATTATATCTGGCCTACTGGGACTCCTCTTAGCCCATGCAAGCCACCAGCATTTACTTCAAAATTGCAGTTTATACAATTGATGAAAGTACTAATCTTTTTACTTTAGGCAAAGGGAATGGTAGTGTGAACTTTTGTCAGATATTACTGATGTCTCTCAGGATCTGGTTCCTCTACTTCTAGGTAATAGGAGGATTACAATTCCCCATCCCTCTGAATTTAGGCGTGGCTATGTGACTAGTTCTGATCAATGGGATATTAGTGGGAGCGGCATGTGGTACTTCCATGTTTAAGCATTGATTTGCTGGTGCTCAACTCTTCAACCCCTTCTTCTTCTGCCAGAGCAAATTTTGCAGCCTTGGGGGGATATGGCAGCAGCCCAAGATGATGGACCCTCAACAACCTGGGTCCCTGAGAGACTCTGATGAGCAGGGTCCTTGCTGACTCTTTCTTCACACAAAGAAGCCCTTGTGTTAATCTACCAATATTTTGTCATTACACTTTTTACCACTCAAGCACAATCCAGCCTATTCTCATCGATACAGAACTTCTGCCTAAATTCTTAAACCAACAGTGAAAAAATTCTGTAGAATTTTATGCTAGGTGACCAAGTCTAGATCATACTAATTTCTATTAAGTTATACAAACTGTCACCTAAATCTTTCTTTCAAATGCCATCCATCCATCCATCCATCCATTCTCCCATCTATCTACATGCCCATCCACCATCCTCCCATCCATCCTTCCTCCCATACATACATACATCTACCCATCCATCCACACATTCATCCACCCATCTACCTGCCCATTCATCCATTTATCCATCCACCCATTCATCTACCCATGCATCCATGCATTGATCCACCCTCTCCAAAAGTTTCAAATTGAATAGTTTGCTGAAAAATTCTTCTTCTTTGTTGTAGAAAAAAAAAAGACAAACCATTAATAGATATAGAATGCTACTTCCCAATTCCACATGCAGTTCATGATTTTCATGTACAGTTTTAGTCTTCAAGCATTCAGAATTTACCTCTATCTCAGTGCTGTTGAGCTATGAATCACAGTTTGAAAAACTCATGTAAAGACCCTGGAGGGCATCTGCAGGACATTTCATCACAATTTTTAGGTATTGCACAAGCCTTAGTGAAGCAGAGGGCCCACAGATATTCCAAGGTCCTTCAACCTTCTGGAAATACACCCAGAGAATCTTGCATTCAGTTGTCTACATTACATACTATCAATTCTAGGTTATACTAGGAAAAAAGTAACTATGCTGTGCAGAAATGTAGAAATCACATGTGGGATCACTGGCTTTCACAGTAGCTCCAAGTTTGATGCTGTATCCACTTTTTAAAACTGTGGTAAAATACACATAACATGAAATTTATAATCTCAGTCATTTTTAACACACAGCTCGGTGGTACTAAATGCACCATGTTGTGCAATCATGGCCACCATCCATCTCTGTAATGTCTTCATCTTGAGCCTCTAAAGTTTTGTAACTGCATAGTAACTCCCCATTTCCTCCTCCTCCAGCTCCTGGCAACCTCCAGGCTGCTTCCACTTCTGGTGATTGTCCCCTCACTGTCAGACATCGCGAACTAGCCTCAACTTGCACAAAATCATGGTCCACTTCAACTTCTACCCCAGACTGTCACCCTTACCAGGTTATTGCCATTTTCTTCCTTGAAGATACCAATGACTTCATTTTCCCTGGATTGAGTGGGATCTTCTTGGTTCTCATTCCTTACCCCTTGAGTTATTCTCCGCGTCTACCTCCCATGACAGTTCCATCTGGGCTCTCTGCCATCTCCTTCCCTTCTTTTCTTCACTGTCTCCTAACTGTGGGCTTCCATGGGCTCAGGTCTTGACTGCATTTTTCCTATGTATCTAGCCCAAGATGGTTTTAGAAAGTCAAACATTTTAAGAGTTTATAATGAAGACTTTCCTGGTTTTCATCTAAAATGTTAAATGCAGGTATTTGAAAGTAAACAAGAGGTGAAAGATCTGTAAACAATGGTTAAAAAGAATTAACTGGACTTGAAACAAGCAGTGACCCTCAACTCCCTCTTGCCTCCTGAGGGTGGGTGTTCTCCCAAGAGAACACCCTATTTATTGTGTCACCATCAGTGAATGCACCTAGCTGCTCCTTCTCTCACCTGAGCTTTTCATCCAAAGGATCACTTATCTGAAGGGGTCCTTAGGTGCCTATTTCCCAGCTGAAGTCCATGGATTATATTTGAAATCATTCTATGAATTATTGTCTAGTCTCTTTTTTAATCATCCTCTAGGAAATTCAGAAAACATACTAAGCCAGAAAGGCCCAAGTTTGCCTAAAAAATAAAATCTACCTACCACTAAAAAACAGTTTTAGCTGGGCTCAGTGGCTCAGCCTGTAATCCTGCGCTTTGGGAGGCTGAGGTGAGTGGATTGCCTGAGCCTGCAGGTTCGAGACTCGCCTGGGCAACTTGGCGAGACCTCATCTCTACAGTAAATCAAAAATCAGCCAGGCATGGTAGCGTGCGCCTGTACTTCCAGCTACTTGGAAGGCTGAGGCACAAGGATCGCCGGAACCCAGCAGGTCGAGGCTGCAGTGGCCGGAAGCAGCCACTGCACTCCAGTCTGGGTGACAGAGTGAGACTCCAACTCAAAAAAAAAAGCAGTTTTGAGGGAGAAAAATCACTCCCTCAAAACTCAGAGAAAAGAGAAAGTCTTTTTCCTGGGAACCTGCTTACAGGTAAGCAATCCCTGCATAAAAGGGAGTGCTAGCCCACAGGCAAGCCTGTAGCCTCCTCACGAGCCTCATGGATCCTCCAGTGTTTCAGTAATGGCCTGAGAGTCTGCAGGGAGACAGGGGAGGCTGGGAGTTCCTGGGGGACCAGCTGGGTCAAGAGAGTCAAAGGTACAGCTGCAGGCACTGCTAGGAAGAACTGAACAAGAGAAAAAGATTTCTCTGTGCTGGTCCCCATGACAAAGAGCCAGAAGTAAGCCAAGCATGTAGAAACAACATTGTAGGAAGTGGCAGGAAAAAGAAAAAGCTAGAATAAAGGCAGGGTGGGAGGTGCAGAATACTCTTAACCTGACATTGGTTGAATACCTCTAGATTTTGCTTATCCTTGTTTCACTGAATTTTTAGCACACCAGGTAGCTATTATTTTTTCCAGTGTACCTCAGTTGAGGCACCAAGGTTCAAAGATGGTAAGCAGTGCCAGGTGAGGTGGCTCACACCTGTAATCCCAACACTTTGGGAGGTAGAGGTGAAAGGGTTGCCTAAGCCCAGGGGTTTAGATCAGCCTGGGCAACTTGGCAAGACCTCATCTCTACAATAAATAAAAAAAAATTAGCCGGGCATGGTGGTGCACACCTGTGGTTCCAGCTACTTAGAAGACTGAGGTGGAAGGATCCCCTGAGCCCAGCAGGTTGAGGCTGTGGTGGCCATGAGCGTGCCACTGCACTCAAACCTGGGCGACAAAGTGAGACTGTGATTAAAAACAAAACAAAACAAAAAATGGTAAACAATTTGTCAAAGGTCTCTGGACAGCACCTGGGCGAAACTCTGATCTGTCTCCAAAGCTCAGGTACGTTCCAATGTACAGGATAACAGAAAGCTATAAGCAGGAGCTTCTGAGATCTGAGTTCTGATCCTGATATCATCTACCAGCTGGGTGATCTTGAGTAAATTGCTTAAGCTTGCTAAGCCTCAGTTTCTTCATTCATAAGATGGGAATTTGTTCTGAAAGTACCGAGTATTTCAAGAGTCAAATGAGAGAATTCATGAAAATGTATATACATTTGAAGGGCCACATTGTAAATATCTAATAAATGTGAGCTCAATTAATATCAGAATTGTGATTATTTTCAGTATCACCCCCAGAACTACACTCCTGCTCCAAATCATGCCACTGGGAAAGAATTGGTATTTTATTTCTGTGATGACTGGCAATCTTTGTATAGTATATTTTGGATGTACTATTAAGGCATTTGATAGCTAGAAGAGCATGTTTTTTTTTCTCCCAACCAATCCATGATGTGTTTCCTTTAGAAAAAGACAGAAGAGAAAATGCATTCAATTCTTTCCAGCCTTTTAGCAAAGTCACTGTTGTAAATTGGTCCATTTTCTCTTTCACAGAAAACCAAGCTGCTATCTTCAAGGCCATCTTCTGACGTGATTACTTTCCCCAGATAGCTTTTCATTTTCCAGGGTGCCTCAAATAAAGCCTGTGTGTGTGTGCATGTGTGTGTGTGTGCGTGTGTGTGTGTTCCCACTCAATAAATCTCCTGCTTGGCAGAGATTGTTGATGGCTTCTGTGAAAGGGTCTTTTTGTCCATTTTTGTCTAAGAAGCTTTTTCATTAGAAGCCTGGAAGTCAAGGTAAGTGCCACAGGGATTCGAAGATCTCTTGGCTTTTCTCGGATGACCAAATTATCTCCTGGAAAAATGAAGTCCTGCATTCCCCACAATCAGTTAATAGAAGTGACAGCTGTGAGCGCTTCAAATCTGGCCTTAATTAACAGGCACCATACAAATGTGACCAATGCATTTGTGCAGAGAAGGGGCTTTAAATAGCATCGAATGTTTGTGAGCAGGAGGGCATGCAATGGCAGGAAATATCTGACCATCTTAATGGGATCAGGCTTTTGTGTGCAAACAATGGCTAACAATCTCAGCGAGCCACAGCCCAGTTGAGAGCCATTAGGACAGAGCTTTCATTTGTGGTGGTGGGTAAAGGTTCTTCACCAGCCACTCATCAAAACAGAAAAATGGCCGTAAGGCACGATGCAACTCTAACAAGTCCAGGTGCCCCAATGAGTGACCCCACATGGGTGTTCCTACGACTTACATGAAATAGTCTTGCTCTTGAACTTGCTGCCACCCTGCTGGAGCACCAGCTCCTTCAAGAAACTACTCCCTTGACCTCCACAGAGAGTTTTGCTCTCTAATTTCTGACCAATCCTTTCTTAAATGTGTTCCTTTTATCCCCACAGTGAGGTGGCCCCCAAGTAACTGTTCTCTGTTCAAGTTCCTCATGTGAATGACTCCCTGGGAAAGAGCCATTCTCCCAAGTAATAGGGGGACATAAGAATGTCACTTGCCCAGCTGTGGCCAAAGTGGACCTGCCACCGGTTTGTGGATGTGCTCATGTTCACCTAAAAACTCACACTAAAGACACCAAAGATCTGAAAGTGTGGGTCTACTGTTCATGCATTCATTTCAAATGCTTTCATTCCTGGGTACCGATCCAGAGGCGGGCGATGCAGACACAAGACTCATGTTCTCAGGGAGCATATACAAACCAACCTCTTTGGCCCTGCAGTACCGCCATGGGTTGAGTAGGGCAGGCACTCTGCCATCTGCTTTACTTATACGATTTCACCGAATCCTCACAGCACCCAAGGAGGTAGCTACTAGGATCTTTCATCTGACAGATGACAAAACTCGGGAAAGGCCGATCACATAACTCCCCTCAGGGCTTGGGAGCTGGTAACAGCAGACCTAGGACTAGGCCAGGCTGATCTTTCCCATGCCCACATCAATTCTGCTACTCTGACTTTCCTTTCTAGTTAATTACCTCCAAGGCTAGTGGAGGGAAATAGACAAGTTCACAATTATTGACATTATAACTCAGTAGGAAAGCAAACTAATTGGAAGACAGATATGAATAATTTATACAGATATCTGTATAAGTTGTATATGCAAGAACTCAAAACTTGTCCCTTTGAAAGAAGTACTGCTTTCTGTTCTCACTCGTATGTGGGTACTGAAAATTAAAACAAGGGAACTCATGGAGATAGAGAGTGGAATGATCATTACCAGAAGGTAGCAGGGAGGGAGGGGAATAAAGCGGGGATGGTTAATGCGGGCAAAATAGATAGAATGAAAAGTATCCAGTATTTGACAGCTTGAAGGGGTCAACAATAATTGATTGTATGTTTTAAAGAAACTAAAAGAGTGGAACTGAAATGTTCCTAACACAAAGAAAGGATAAATGGGGTGATAGTTACCCCAATTACCCTGATTTGATTGTTACACGCCATATGACTGTATCAAAACATCACATGGATGCTATAAATATACCTAGTATATATATTTGTAGCACATTTATAAAACACTTAAAAATAATTTTTTGAAGAGAAATATTGCTTTCGATTCAAGGTTCTACGTTTTCCCCGTTAGACCTGTCTTTAGCCTCAGTGGTATCATTCTCACAGGTGGAGTTGGCCATTTGTACACCCAGTTCATATGGACTGACTTAGAGCAAGAACTAACTTTAGGGGCAATGCAACAAAATATTGCCAGAAGCATTTTCCTACTGAGGGACAGCCAGTACCCAGAAGTTCCAAAGAGTTTGATTTTGAGGTCATTTGTCTGTTAGTTGCTTTCTTCTTTTTTTGTCTTCTTTTCATTCCTATCTCACCTGGACCTCCCTTCCCCCACTTCCAAAAAAAAAAAAAGCAAGTTATCAGGTAAGCTGCCAAGCTAGGAGACCTGTCATAAAGTAACTGCCTTCAACACAGTCTGTGGATTAGACTGGTTGCAGCAATAGGCTCAGATAAGAGCTGGAAGAACTTAAGTTGCAACTTCCCCTCACTCGTGAATTAGCCTTTATTGCCAGCCTCTGTGTCCTCAGGAGAAAATTTCACATGTAAGCTGTTTGTATAGTCTTCTTCTTCATGTAAATAAACAAGACCCTACATAAGATGCAGAAAAGAAATTAATCAGGACCAGGCAATGTTTCCAAATCACTTACAGCACTTGCTGGGAAAACAAAGTTTTATATTTAAAACATAGCACAAAAAAATGTGCAACGCTTCAGTCCAAGACATATAAATTGTGGGTAGGGGACTTCATTCAACCAACACTTAGAGTGACTTGAAAACACACAGAGATTTAAAACACGAGCAAGGAAAGCCAGTCAACACTCTCTGGTCATGGGAACCCAAATTAACAACTCCAACGTGCTAGAGGACCACAGGATGGCCAAGAAGGCGCTTCTGGCCATACAGCTTTTGGATTTCAGTTTGTTGGCTGCAAGCAACTCCTGGAAATTTGAGTTGGGAGTCATGTAACCCTAGTAACACCTGGGAAGAGGTCATCTGGGTGGCAGGGCAAGGTAAACTTTCCAGGAGGGGGGATTGGTAGTACAGAACTCGAGCAATGCCAACAGAGATAGGAAGGAGGGGCCAGATCTTCAAAAGACATTTCCAAGGAAGAGGAGGAAGCAGGACTTCTTGAACTACTGGATGTTGGGGCCAAAGAACAATAATTAGTGATCATAGCAAATGTTTAGTGACCACTGTACTCAATGCTTTCCATGGATTACTTCCTTCAATCCTTCTGCCATTTCTATGAAATAGGTATGATTATTATCCCTATTTTACAGATGGGAAAGCAAAGGCCCAGGAGGTCAAGTAGCTTACTTTTCTTACTTCTCTAACATCTCTCAGCTAGTAAGACATGGAGTCAATAATTGTACACAACTGCAGTGACTCCAAAGAGCAAGCTGTCAATCTCCCTGTTATAGGAGGTTTTATAGCTTGAGAAATTGGGTGGGATGGCAGCACCCTGAACTGAAAAATCCAGAAAGCTGACACTACAGCATCCTATTGGTTTTCTTCTCCTTTAAGCATGGAATTAATGTATCATAGAAGAAAAAGTTGGATGTCACAAGACACCAGCCAGCACTGCTGATGAAACTTCTTTTCTCTCAGTTGACAGGAAACCAGTGGCCAAGGAGGACTGATTGTTAAACCCAGGGCTGCTTCCTCTCTTGGCCTGCCTTGGGCTCCCTCCCTATTCTTTGAAGCCTCAAAGACTCGGCCTGTTTTTCCTTTCTAAAACCTCTAAGCTATATCCCACTCCTTTCGGGTTCTTGTCTCTCAGGTCTGGCTGTGAGGTGCCACCCACGTGCCCCAGCTCCCAGTCCTACCATCCCTGAAGAAAAGAACGCAGCCCTTGTTCATTTTAATAGTTCTACTGACCACCAAGGAAGACAAAAAGAGCAAACACAGAGACTTAGTAAGGTTGCTTGTCATTCTTGGCCTCTTCTTTTCATTCTCTTGTTAATGAAGTTGAGATGTCCCAAGGCCCCTCTGTCAATGGAGGTCATGAAATGGTCCCTTTTTTCAAAGCTCTCTCTTTTTCAACCCTGAGAATATACTACAATCACTTTGGGAACTTTCAAAAGCTGGTGATGTGGCCGGGTGCAGTAGCTCATGCCTGTGATTCCAGCACTTTGGGAGGCCAAGGCAGGAGGATTGCTTGAGTCCAGGAGCTAGAGACCAGCCTGGGCAACATAGTAAGACCTTGTCTCTATACTAAAAAAAAACAAAAAACAAACTACTGATGCCTGGGGCTTACCTCCAAGACTCTGACTTACTCGTGCTGGCCCAGGCCTGGCCATTTGTAGAACGTTTCCCAGATAGTCCTGCTGTGTGTTCACTACTCTGGGTAACCAAGACCCTGTCTCTTACTTAGAAGAATCTTTTCCAAGTTCATCCGATGCAGTAGTTCTCAACTGGGGGAGATTTGGTTTTCCCCAGGGGGCATTTGAAAACGTCTGGGGATATTTTTGATTGTCCAGTTGGTGGTGAGGGAGGAGGACGCTACTGGCATCTGGGGACTAGGGGCCACAGGTGTTGCTTAACATCGTGCAATGCATAGGACAGCCCCAACAGCAAAGAATCTTCAGGGCCAAACGTCAACGGCTAGAGTTGAGAAACCTTAGGCCAGCTGTCCTGCATGTTGCAGAATGATTGGTCCAATTGTGAACAGAGCCATTGTTGAGAAATTCTGGCCTCACAGAACCAGAGCCACACCCAGGGTGCCTTCTAACACCCTCAGGTCTGCAAGGGAGTTTCCAGGCCTCAAGAGGCCCTATTGGGAGGGCCTCATTTTTTGTGACGCTCCTTCTGCCGTGGGCACTCGACATTATCATTCCCGTTATGAAAACAATGTAGTGAAGGCCATTTGGCTGTATCCTTGCAGACTTCATGCTTGAAAAGATGGGGAAAAACCTTTTTCTGTCTTCAGAGAAGGGAACCGCGCACTGTAGCCTCTTGCACAGTCATGCTCAGAGCGCTCACACCTCTTTAATTATATAAAGAGGAGAGCATGACAAGAAACCCTGAAATTGGGGGTAAAATATAAACAAATGTTTTGGCTGATGTACTGCACATTTTTTAATCACAAAGTGTGTTTTCAGAGTGTACTGAGGCTTGCCTAGAATGGCTCAAATTAAAGATCAAAGGCACTGCCGTGACGAGACAGAGTGGAGCTCTGTACCAACTTAACATCCCCCTTCCCCTCCCTGGAACAGCCATGTGGCCATCCATGTGCCTAAGAAGAGCTTGTCTGAAGCACCGGTTAAGACAGTGAGCATTGATTAAAGGAGGTTTTTTTTTTTTTTTTTTTCGGTCTGTTTGTTTTCTTTTTTACTGAGGGAACTTAAGAGTATGGTTAGATAGCAACAAATTTTTGAAAAAAGAAAAAACATGATCGAGAGCCAGCTTCCAGAGACACAAGTTTGATGCTCAGAAAGTGGAAAATATCGGGAGATTCCAACTCAAGGCAGAAGGAGGAACACCGGCCAAGGAAGGCAGAGGCCCTTCTCTGAACACACAGGGGCCTGGCCACATGGCAAAAGAGCCTCAGGGATCCCACAGCCACACCAGCACACTCACAGAGGCCTGGCTACCCTGTATGGGCAGAGTCACCAGAGGAAATGAGTTCTTGAGAGTCGAAGTTGCATTGGATGTATTGCAAGTGAGAAATACACACAGAAAAACAGTGCTGGCATTGCACGAATGGTGGATTTGATTTAGGATGGAGGAAAGAGGACGCTGATACGCAAAGAGAAGCTTCCAGGGAGGCTGAAACAACAGTCTGGGTGTGGGATGTGGGGTGGAGGCTGCAGGAGGAAAAGGAAGGCTACCCAACTTTGCAAGGGGACTGGAGAGAATGGAGAGTGCTCTTAACGCCTGTGTCCTTTAGAGCTGAACTTCTCAACCTGTTCTCACAAACAGACAAGGAATGGAGATTCAACCAACAAGAGGTTGGAGCAGAGAAGAATCTAAAGACAGGAAATGTGAGGGAGAGTGCCGGGGAAGGCCGCTTTCACTTGGATAGCCAGGGTGGGGGACAGGTTAATGTGGCTGGAAGATAGGAGGCACATGGAGGCAGAGGCACAGCTGGGGAAAGGCCTTGGGGTCCCATGGGCTCTTCTGTCTTGAAGCAGGATCAGTGCTGCCAGTCCCTCTCAATAGGGCTCGATGTGACATGTTTCTAGGCTCTGCCACTGTCTGGACGAGGCCCAGTTGATCTCAGTTCCCACTGAGATAAGACCCAGAGTTCTGAAGCCAGCCAGTCACCCAGCTTCAGACTGACTGGGCAGAGAGAGCAGGATGGTTGCACTGCTGGTCAGGACACTTCATGCAGATGGAGCCGCCATGAGCATTCTGGCGGTTCCATTACACTCTGTTTATTCATATTGAGCCAGCCTGGTGACAGATTGGACATAGAGGCTGACAGGGTGAGAAAAGTCAGGGTACTTTAAGGGTTAGGGCCAGGAAAATGGCAAGCTAGACACGTAACCAGACCCCGTGATAACTGTTTTTGCTTTAGAATCACTCCACTGGATTATAAAAGTGCTTTGTTGATCTTTGTATCTCAAGTGCTTAGAACAGTCTCCAGTTCACTGCAGGCACTCAATAAATATTAGTTAAACGACTTGATGACGGGCCATATTTCCGTCACTGCCAGCCCTGTTCACTCTTCCCATTTCCCAGGGAGGCCTGCTTGGGGCCTCAGCAGGACAACCAGCAATTGGGCACAGAGGTGGGGGCTTCTCAAACTCGCATAGATACTAGGGGCCACCTTCCTCTCTTTCTCAGTTTTCTCATCTGGGAAACAGTCATTCAATTCATTTGTAGTCAGAGACTCCTCAATGACTTTATCAAGATCCACATTCAATTCTAAAAGTATATCGACACCCTTGACACTCCAAGTATCCCCGGTAGACCAGTGACATCAGCATCACCTGTGAGTTGTTACAAATGTAGAGCCTCAAGGCCCACTCTGGACCACCTGAGACAGAATCTGCATTTGAACAAGACCCCCAGGAGATGCCAGCATACATAGTAAAGCATGAGCAGCCCTGTTCTCTGCCAAAATGTGCTGAGCCTTGGTGCACGTTGGTTCAGATTCTGGTTCTGCACCTTCATGGCTGTGCAACCTTGGGCAAGTTACTTAATTTTTCTGATCCCTCGTGTTTTCATATTTAACATGGAATAAATAATGTATAGGGCTGTTATGGAGCCCTAAGGAGGTCATGGACACAAAACTATGCAGTTCAGAATCTGTAATACAGAAGGACCAGGGAATGGTTATCATCTGGTTGTCCACACGTGACCCTTCCGAGAACTTGGATTTCTGGTGTGTATTGTAGTCTGCCTGCAAAACCCACTTGAGCTTCCTTTTCATCGCCAAAACCAAATTTCTGCCTTGACTCAGCAGAGGCTCCACTTGGAACTTCCACATAATTAAACTCTTGCTGCTATGGGGGACTCACAGCTCAACTGGAAAAATCTCTCCTTACTTTGAACCAAAATCTGCCTCCTCCCTCTATTGTGCAACACAACACACTGAAAACAACCTATAATCCTCACTCCATGGGGATTACTTATTTTTAAAAAGTTTTTGCAGAGATGGGGTCTCACTGTGTTGCCCAGGCTGGTCTGGAATTCCTGGTCTCAAGCAATCCTCCCGCTTGGGCTCCCAAAGTGCTAGGATTATGGGCATGAGTCACCATGCCCGGCTGGATTTTTTAACTATATGAAGATATCTACCATGCCCCTTACTTCCATTCCCAGACCAGCTTCAGCAGGTGGCACTCATATGAGATTATTGGATCCATCATAACCCTGGTCAAGCTCCTACGAAGACAAATTACTGACTATTTGATCTCCACATGTCCTTCTAAAAGCTCAACCTACATCCTGCCTAGTGAAGGGGCTGCCATTGACAGCCAAGGGGGGTATGGCCTGAGGTTGTGTAAGCTTTGATTCTCCTAGAGAAGTCATTTCAATAGCATCGACTCAGCTGGGCTGGGCTGGGCTCAGTGGCTCAGCCTGTAATCCCAGCACTTTGGGAGGCCAAGGCTAGTAGACTGCCTGAGCTCACCGTTTTGAGACCAGCCCAGGCAACTAGGTGAGATCTCGTCTCTACAAAAAAAAAAAAAAAAATTAGCTGGGCATGGTAGTGTGCACCTGTAGTTCCGGATATTTGGGAGGCTGAGGCAGAAGAACCACCGGAGCCCAGCAGGTTGACGCTGGGGTGGTCGCGAGTGTGCCACTGCACTCCAGCCTGGGCAACTGAGTGAGACTCCAACTGAAAAAAATGTAGCATTGACTCTTTGCTGCCTGGGCCCAGTCAGTGATCCAAGAACAGCCAATGCCAGGGTTAAGAACTACCAGCCCTATCACAGATGACGTCAGTGAATGTTCATATCACACAAACCTGCAACAGCTGAACATCTTGCCTCTAAAGGCTCTCTCCTTAGGATGAAGAGGACACATGGATCAGAGAAGCATTAAAGTCCCCTTCATAGACATCTATCTTGACAGTTCTCTGGCCTGGTGATAGAGTTATCTCTGCAGCTCTTGGGATATTATTTCCCTTGCTGTAATTCCCAGGGGACACTTTTCTTTTCTTCCATGAACACCTAAATAAAATGGGTGTTCAAACCAACACAAAAGAAACAGAAAACGTATGCCGACCAATATGCACTAACTAAATCGCTAGGATAATAATCTTTCTGTGTCCCCTGCTTCCCTCAAAACACCAGACCCGGACAGTTTTATGGGTAATTTTGACCAGACGTTCCAGGAGTAGATAATCTTTACTTTATTTTACTAGTTGTTTCTAAATACAGAAAAAGAAAGCATGCTGCTCATCTCATTTAATGCTGGATAAGATAAATGAATAATCCTTGATTCCAAAGCTGGATAAGAACAGTGAATGCAGATAAAATAATAGGCCAATGGTCCCTACTTGGAAATGCCACAATTGTGAATAAAACATTAGCTGAAGGACTCCAGTAGTGTCTGAATAGAGTAATGCATTATAATCAAGTGATTTTTATCCCAAAATGTAAGGATAGTACAAAATCTGATAAAATCTATAAGTGTAATTCACTCCATCACTGATACACAGAAGGGAAGTCTTTTGGGAATCTCAAAAGATACAATTTAAATAAAATATCTGTTACATACAGTCCAACTCACATTTAATTTAAAAATTCTTTTTTTTTTTTTTTTTGAGTTGGAGTCTCACTCTGTTGCCCAGGCTGGAATATAGTGGCACACTCATGGCCGCCCCAGCGTCAACCTGCTGGGCTCCAATAATCTTTCTGCCTCAGCCTTCCAAGTAGCCAGAACTACAGGCGTGTGCTGCCACGCTGGGCTAATTTTTTTGATTTATTGTAGAGATGAGATGTCGCCAAATTACCCGGGCTGGTCTCGAACCCATGAGTTCAGGCAATCCACTTGCCTTGGTCTCCCAAAGTGCTGGGATTACCAGCTGAGCCACCGAGTCCGGCCAATATAAAAATTCTTAGAAAAACTCAGAAGGGTGCTTCCTGAATCCGAAAATTGTTATCTACCAAAATTTACCCATGGAAAACACCACTTTCAAAGGAAAAAATCTGATAACGCATTTGTTTTAGGGTCTGGAAGAAGACAAAGATACCCACAGTCACCATGCTGTTCAACAAGAGAGGGAGGTCCTAGCCAGTGCAACAGCACACAGAAAGGAAATAAGAAATCTAAGGACTGGAAGAGATTGTTATTATTTGTAGATGACATATTTATAGAGGAAGCCCAACAACATTCCAAAACTCTTAGAATGATTCCGAGATTACCAAGAGGTTGCAAGATACAAGATGCTATACGAAGGTCAATGGTACTTCTTCATAACAAATAATAATCAACAACGAAAAGAATATAAGATAACAAAGTCTCCACAATAGCAACAAACACTATGAGTTATTTAGGAATCGAGTGCACAAACATTGCATAAGATCTTTATAGAAAAATGTGTAAAAATCCACTTATGAGTATAAAAGAAGACCTAGCTCAGTGGAGAGATGCACCCCAAGTGTGAACAGCAAAATTGCAATTGACTTAGCCACTTCCAATCCTTCAGAGTCCTCTGGACCTCCTCCAGGAAGTCTCTTCTGACTTGTGGACTGTGCATGTGTGCTGTCTGAGCTTTTGCACCTCTCTCTACCTTAGTGCTCGAACACCTGTCAGTCCCCACCCCCTTCCACCCTGTAATCTGAGCTCTCTGCAGGAAGACTGAATTTTCCTCACCCTGCAATCCTCATGTCTTGCACAGTGCTTGGAATACAGTCACTGCTCAATGAATGCTTATTGCACGAATGAAGAAAATACACACAGATGCTTCTTTGCATGCTATCTATCCATATAACCACAAGGACCACTTCTACCTAAGAGTAATAGATACAGTGATGGCGACACATAAGAGGGTGTTAGGGAAGATCTATGAATTCTAGAGGTTTTGCATGGTCTCTATCCTGGTCTCTAGTTCCCAACTCTGTCTCCATCCTTCTTTTCCTTTTCTTTCTTTTTTTTTTTTGAGTTGGAGTCTCACTCTGTCACCCAGACTGGAGTGCAGTGGCCGCACCCGGCCACCGCAGCCTTGACCTGCTGGGCTCCGGCGATCCTTCCGTCTCAGCCTTCCGAGTAGCCGGAATTACAAGCGCGCGCTACCACGCCCAGCTGATTTTTTTAATTTATTGTAGAGATGAGGTCTCGCCAAGTTGCCCAGGCGGGTCTCGAACCCGCGGGCTCAGGCAATCCACTCACCTCAGCCTCCCAAAGGTGCGGGATTACAGGCTGAGCCACCGAGCCCGGCTTCCATCCTTCTTTTCATCTGATTCAAGTGCTGAGCTTTTCAAACTTCTCTTCGCCTTCTTTTTAATTTCTCAATGGTACTCTACACTTCCTCTAAGAAGATCTTTCTTTCTGAGATTTAGCCTCCTGAAGAACTCCCAATGTGTTCAACAGGTGATCTCATCTCAAGGACCCTGCATAATAAACTGGTGTATTAAAGGTCTGCACTGGCCCACTAGAAAAGGATTCTCAAACTCTACTGAATCTTGTAAGATGTAAAAAATAAGCATGACTGATCTCACCCTAGCAGCTAGGAATCAGATTTATTGGAAGATGGAGTCTAGGTATACAGGTGTGCAATATTTGTCAAGATCAGCGCAGTATAATGGGTTGTTTCCTAGGTGATCCTGGCATGGGGCATCTTTGATGTGGCTTCTCTCTGCAGGCAAGGCTGGCAGGGTCTTTTCGATGGATTTGAAGGATGATACCATATAAGTTGGATTCTTGACCAATGATGACAGTCCATGGCCTTCTCTAGACTGAAGTAAGAAAGTCAGACTCACTCCATGGGGATTATTTATTTTTAAAAAGTTTTTGTAGAGATGGGGTCTTGTTATGTTGCCCAGGCTGGTCTGGAATTCCCAGCCTCAAGTGATTCTCCCGCCTTGGCCTAAAGTCATCATGCCTGACTGGATACTTTAACTATAAGAAGACATCTACCATGCCTCTTACTGCCATTCCCAGCCCAGCTTCAGCAGGTGGTACTCATATGAGATTATTGGACCCTGGTCAAGCTCCTTCAAAGGCAAATTACTGGCTGTTTGATCTCCATTTGTCTTCTAAAAGCTCACCCACTTCTTTTCTAGTGAAGGGGCTGCCATTGACAGCCAAGGGGGGTATGGTCTGAGACTGTGTAAGCTTGGATTCTCCACTTGAACTTGGCATCATAAAAAAGAGGGCAGGTGTGAAAAGAGCATTAGATTTACACATTAACACCGAAGGAGTCCAAAAACACAGTGTTTCAATTAAGCCACACACAAAATGTCTTCCATATTGATTATTTTCCTTAAGAATTAAGGCTACCACTCTATGGCAAAAAAATGTCCTGGCATTGGATGCTTCCTCCCCACTGAAAAAGTACTTTCAAAGGTAGGTAGTTCCCCAAAATGTGACTTAAGGTGTTTATGCATCGGAGAGTCAATGATTCAAAAACATAACATGTTCTTACATTCTGTTGCTATGAATGTTGTAATGTGTTGTGCAGATTCCTTTCAGGACTGAGGTTGGAGACTCATAGCTGAATCCCTCCCCAGCAGGAAGGAAGATGCTTTGTTCAAAGGTTATCCTCCCTTCTGGAGGAGGAGGGGAGGGGCAGCCACACCCACCAATTAGCAAGGAAGTGTAAAGTCTCTGCCTTCTGCCTCTATTGGGACAATAGAGGTCATTTTGGTTCCAGAGCTCTCTGTAGGATCAGTTAAAGAACCTGTCGCACCTGTCCACACCTCTCATGCCTGTAGTTTCCCAGTGCTCTCCCCAATAAACCTCCAGCATACAAATCTCCAAGTTTGTTTCTCGGAACATGACCCATGGCATCAGTCTAGTTCATGCATTGTTTCACTGTCACAGGACTTGATTTTCTGATGAGAGTTTAAACTTTTATGATAAGATACTGAGTTTTGACTTTAAGATGCCATCATCCCGAGTAAGTGCTAAGCAAAAATAAATATTGACTAGTTTTCTTTTCTATCTTTCCAATATTTCTGATGTTCCTCTTTTATAGCATGGGTACAGTTATCAGATGGCTTAGGTCAAGATCCTAGCTCTTCTGATTACTTAGGGGAAATCATTTTTTACTTGTCTAAATCTCAATTTTTTTCCTCTGCAAAATGCCATTAAAAATAGTACTTCTTGGCCAGGCATGGTGGTTCAAACCTGTATTCCCTGGACTTTGGGAGGCTGAGGTGGGAGGATTGCTTGAGCCCAGGAGTTCAAGACCAGCCTGGGCAACATAGCAGGACCTCGTCTCTACAAAATATCAAAAAAGTATTTGAGTGTGGTGGCATGCGCTTGTTCTCCCAGCTACTTGGGAGGCTGAGGCAGGAGGACTGCTTGAACCCAGGAGGTTGAGGCTGTAGTGAGTCATGATCATGCCACTGCACTCCGCTCTGGTTACAAAGTGAGACCCCAACTAAAAAAAAAAGTAGTACCTCTCTCATAAGATTGCTGTGATGGTTAAGTAATACAGTCCATGTAAAGCACTTAGCACAATCCATGGCACATAAGCATTTAATAAATGGTAGCTGTTGTTCATGGTACAACACTGGCACCACTCTGGCCAAGTAAGCATCACCTTACTCCTCAATTATTATAATAGAAACTGGTCTTCCTGCCTCTCAGTTCTTTTCTCCATGATTCCTCCCCTACTGGACTATTCAATGCTACCAAATCCATTTCCTTAAAATACGACTTTTATTATATCACTCCTCCACTCAAAATCCTTCCGTGACTCCTGTTTACCAAGACCCCCATACCTGGTGCTGCTATGGCTGCCCAACCACCATTCCAAATGCCTCTTCATTATCCTTGGACCATTACTCAGTGGTTAGCTCTTCCTCATTTTCTTTGTCAATCCAAATTCTGCCCAGCTCAAAGTGTACCGCATCAAACTCCCCCTTAGTCTAAGCCTATGGCGACACCTGTCTAGAGCCTTCACTTACCCTAGCGTTCTCTGCATTTCCGGTACTGTAAGGTCAAAGCCATCTCTGAAGTTCTAGATTCTCCTCAGGCTTCATAACTGAGTTAAAAATCTCCCTTCATACACTCTTCATCAGGGCTTCCTACATAGGTTGTGATTCTGAGCTTCTGCATTGGTCCTTAAGTGCCTTCCACATCATTAAAATTTATGAAAAGATGGTATCAGAAAGTATATTAGACATCTCAAAAAAGAAAAGATTTAGAACATGCTTGAAAAAAAGTGCGTGCATCCCACTTATAAAATAATACACAAGACCAAATGCTGAGTTGCAGTGAGGTAAGGAGACATATGGAATTTTTCTAAAAGGAGTCAACTGGCTTCCAGATTTGGGAGATTGATGCCTCTGAGTTATTTTTACTGCTGAAGATTCCAGTTTATGAGTAATATTTGGGACATGGTATCAACAGTCAACAGTTCACAAAGTCTTTAAAAAATCTCCCCGCAGAAAAGGTTTAATTAAGCTTGACAGAAACTATCTAGCAGCTTTCATAAGTAATTGCTATTACCCAAAATAGGACCAACTCATAAATTGCATGATTTCAGAAATGATGAATCAATAAAAATGTTTATAGAAACAACACTTTGATTAATTCCTTCAGACGAACAAATTCATAGCATATGTGATAAAGCGAGATTTCTATTGTCAATTAGGGAAACCCAGGAATCAAACCCAGTCCACAAATACAGCTCTTTCGATAACTGATCCCAGATTTTGGCACTGGGAATTGCTTTCTAAACAATTCCTCCAAGATTAACTGCACCACACCTCTGGGCCCTATTCCTGAGACAGTCAGGTTCAAAATCACTTCAATCCTCAGCCATGCTAACAGCCAAGGGTTGACTATAGATAGCCAAGGAGGCTTGAAAACTCAAGCGATGAGTTATCCATAAGTAACTAATGACTTTTTTTCTGCATATAAACTCTACAACAACAAATCATTAGCAACTATAATGATTGCTCCTGTATGGCTAGATGAGAATTAACATGAAAGTTCCATTAATCTAGAGCACAAATACATATTTTTTGTTATATGACACCGTGCTCACAGCACATGACTCTTCAACCTCTGTAAGAATCTGAAGGATCCTTTCGGCCATTGACAAATATGAACTTATTTTCACTCCAGTTTTAGTGCCCGAATACAATTATTTGAAAATAATCACTATATGATATCTATAGTAAGACTAAACTAATCAGAATATCAATAACTTAAGATGCCAATGGGAATTTACATATAAGTACTTAATTGGTACAATATTACTAGATCAGTCCCATAAGTTATCTTCTTTTTCCCAAAATATTTTATAGTTATTGAATGAGTACACCAAACAATTAACCAAATAACACAAATAAAGTTAGTGTGTCATAGCATCTCAGGGCAGAAATGACCTTCAGGGAGCCAAATTAATCCTTCCTCTGGGACAATTATCCCAGCAGTTCTTGGGTTATTTTCTGTCAAATATCTCCATCGAAGTTACAAGGGTTATATACTCTTGTTTTCAGTCAATATTTTGACAGCAATTTTCAAATCTTCCCTCTAGAAACTCTTGATTAAGTAGTGCTTATTACCAGTACCGCTCACACATTTAGTTAAATATCCTATTTCACAGCAATCTAAATTACCATCCGTTGTAAGTTACAGCCTGACTTCTCAGATGTCAAAATGTAAAAACAAATGTGCATTTAGAATTGATAACACATGGTAGTTTTAGTGTTTATTTATATAAGCAAAGAATAAGAAATCATGAACACATGGAATATAGAGTGAAGGACCCCAGAAATCATCTCATTCAACATGCTACATCCCCATTTTAAAGACCAAGAAATTAGAGCCACAGAAAGTTTTTGTCCAAGATTACACAAAAAGGAGTCATCAATAAGGAGACAGGAACACAGGTTGAACTCCCAGTCAGAAGTTGACCCATTGGGTGTTAACTTTTTCAACTCTCTACCCCACCGGAGGGCTAAGATGTGCTTCCACGACTAACAGTGGTGACTAGGGCTGTGAGTCTAGGCTGGAGGGGTAGGTAAGGTTGGAAAGATGGCCTCAAATAGGTGCAGCTTAAACCTACCCATCCTGAGGATTCACCTCTCAAGCCTTGTCCAAGATTATATGTCATAGATCAGATGTCATAGATTTAATTGTGTTATATGTTACCACAGTTATCATCAGGGTTACTTTAGCTGAGTTATTCAGCCAGAACAATGAGCTAGCTACTCTGGGTACCCTCCTAATGACAAGTCATCAGGCAAGAAGATGATCTTCAACAAGCACAAGTGATTGTGGTTTAATACCGACTTAAAAAAAAAAAAAGATGACTTTCATTCTGGTAAAAGACCCATGGATGGTTACAATCTCCAGGTAAAATCTTGGTATATCAAGGCTGGACCCATATTTTTTCTATGTTAATACATTACAGGCAAATTGTGGGTCTTTGTAGACAAGCACAGCATTCACATGCCTCTACCTGTGTTTTGTGTCAAGGACAAGGGAGAAGAAATGGCAACCATGCTTTTAATACTCTCAGTATGTTAGACACGATATTCAGCATTCTTCATTACTTTTTTAATTCTTTTTTTTTTTTTTGAGTTGGAGTCTCACTCTGTCGCCCAGA
>CAUYQG010144908.1:0-19973 GCA_963574415.1 Tarsius wallacei | reverse complement strand
TTTTGTGTGTTTTATTAATTGACCTTTGTCTTTTTTTTTTTTTTTTTTTTTTGAGTTGGAATCTCACTCTGTTGCCCAGGCTGGAGTGCAGTGGCACAGTCATGGTTGTCAAGCCATTGCTACAACCTCGACTTTCTAGTCTCAAGTGATCCTTCTGCCTCATCCTTCCAAGTAGCTAGAACTGCAGGCACGCCACTACACCTGGCTAATATTCGATTTGTTGTAGAGACAGGGTCTCGCCAATTTGCTCAGTCTGGTGTTGAACCCCTGAGTTCAGGTAATCCTCTTGCCTCTGCCTCCCAAAGTGCTGCGATTATAGGTATGAGCCACCGCGCCCAGCCTGACACCTTTCTTTAAATTACTCTATATAACAAAGGTAACTGAGTATTGAGGGATAATGGCTGAGTGTTCCCTCAATGTCTTCTTATAATAATGGTCTACTCACTATAGATACCAGATACCCTTTCTAGTTTTCAACTATCACTTTAAATCTGGGGGGGGCGGGGCAGGAGGTATACAGTAATGAAAGAATATCACAATGAAGATAGGAGATAAGAATCTTCAGCAAGGCCCACTGTTTTGCTGAATGCCTTTGAGAAGATCACTTGACTTCTTTGAGCCTTCTAAGAGTCCTTCTGGCTCTGAAGTTGCATAAATATATGATTTTCCTTTTTGAATATGCTGAAGACAATCTATAAATATTTAGTAAATTTCATAGACTATATTTTTTTTAAAAAAGAGCTACTTAGTTGGAAATTTATGCAACAGGAGTCTTTTTTTTTGAGGTTCTGATCTTATTTATTTGTTACTCAAAAATCTTATTTTTGACTAGACTCAGACTTGGAAGTGGAAGCTCGCAGAGAGCCCAGTCTGTGTCTCTTGGCAATCTGTTCCTGGTGTTTTTCTTTAGCCTCCTTCATTCTCTTAGTCAAAAGTTTAGCATATTCTGCGGTCTCTTCCTTATTTTTCTTAGTATGCTGTTTCTTCAGAGCAATACGCTGGTGTTTGTGTTGCAGGACATGTGGAGTGACAAGTCACTGATTGGGTGCTTTGGTCCTAGGTTTCTTACCTTCTTTGTTTAAGGGCTTTCTTACAACATACTGGCGGACATTGTCTTCTTCAGAGAGATTGACAAGTTTGCAGATTCTGCTAGACCTTTTGGGCCCCAGTCGATGTGGCACCGTGGTATCAGGCAGCCCAGGAATATCCTTCTCTCCTTTTTTTATAATAACCAAGTTGAGAATGCTCAGATTGGCATCCACAATGCAACCCTGAACAGATTTTCGCTTTCTTTCTCCAGTTCTCCGTGGTCTGTAATAGAAATGTCCCTTACTCAGCAGCAGGCGGCCATGGGTCAAGACACCCTGCTTCATGGGGAAACCTTGTTTATTGTTCCTGCCACTGATTCGGGCCACGTAACTCTTCCATTCATCACCCAGGGAGTCTGCAGCAAATTCTGTGGCCACACGCTTCTGGTAGAAGCTACAGAGCTTGCATTCATTGTCCACTTGTATGAGTTTCTGGCAGCCAGTGGCCGGGAAGGGGACATTCAGCTTCATCTTGAAGCAGCTGACTGGCTCCCAGGCACAATGAAAAAGAGAGCCAACAGGAGTCTTGAATCCACAGGGGCAGAGTGGTCTGTAGATAACTGATGAGCTCTGACTGGTTGGTTGCCTTTCTGAAGGAGGCAGCTTCTTCTTCTTTTTTTTTTTTTTTAATTAAAATTTATTTATTGAGAAGAAAGAAAATATTTTTTAAAAAGATCCCTTCCCACATGTGGCCGTCTAGGGTGCAATCCGATGCCGCATGGAAGGTGCAAATAATTGCACAGAAGTTAGATTTTAATATATGGCTTATTTAAAAGTAAATTAGAGAGAGAAAGAAAAGAGAGAGAGAAGATTCACCTCCCCAAGGTGAGAGAGGGAGCCAGAGCCAGGAAGCAAGGCAACAGCCATAGCTCAAAGAGTACATAGCCACACCAGAGTCTAGCAAGGCAATGGCCCAAATTTTACTTTTTTTAGAGTCAGAGTATTGCTTTGTTACCCAGGCTGGAGTGCAGTGACACAATTATAGTTCACTGAAGCCTTGACTTAATGGGCTCAAATGATCCTCCCTCCTTAGCCTCCCTAGTAGCTGGGACTACTGGTACACACCACCATGCAGCTGGAGACAGCATCTGCTTGGCTCCAGCAGGCTGATGCTGTTTGGGACTAGACACTTAGTGTTGCCCAAGCTTACAGTTTATCAAAAAACCCCAGAAAACTAGATATTTCTATGAAATTTTATAGTTTCCTAGTGTTGCCAACTAATGCAACAACAGCAAAAAATAATATTTTGCATGCCAAAGGAAACAAATCTGTGGGCTAAATTCAACCTGTCAGCTGACAGTTTGTGACCTTTGGTAGTTAAGGAAAAAGTCTTTGACCTCTTCTCATAAATACAGAAAGTTTTACTACTGAGTGTAAAATATGTTTAGAAGCTACATATTTTATGTTTTAGGGTAGTTATACTTTTTGAATCCAATTCCAAGACTTTTTGGAAAAACCAAGATGTTAGCATTTATTTAAAACCCATAATCAGCCTAGCTATTTTTTATTTTATTTATTTATTTTTATTTATTTGTTTATTTAGAGTCAGAGTATCAATCCGTCTCCTAGGCTGGAGGGTAATGGCACCCTCACAGCCACCACAGCCTTAACCTGCTAGGATTAGATGATCCTTCTGCTTCAGCCTTCCAAATAGCTGGAACTACAGGCATGTGCCACCATGCCCAGCTAATTTTTGTTCTTTTAAAATTTATTGTAGAGATGAGGTCTTGCCAGGCTGGTCTTGAACCCTTGGGCTCAGGCAAGCCTCTTGCCTCCGCCTCCTAAAGTTCTAGGATTTCAGGTGTGAGCCACTGCTTGGCCCAATTTTTAATTATTATTTTAAAAGTTATTCTGATAATCAGAAGAAATAATGTTGATTATTCTTCATTATAAAAATGTCAAATATTTCAGAACTATGTAGAAGGTGAAGTTCTTCTCTAACTCCTGCCCTACATCCCTGTTGTGCTTATGTTATGTATTCTCATGCTTCCAGATGACACCATACCATCGATATTAAGTTTCCTTTGGGGCTAAAAACCACATATTACTCATTACTTTTGAGGATTGTGTGGATGGTTATGATGATACCTGATATGTTGTAACTTCCTTTGTTTTTACTTCCCTAAAATGTGTGTAATGATAACTACACTTCCTAGTTTTACTATGTTTTCTAGTAATACACCAATGCATATGGTGTATTATACATGTGGCCTGATAAACAGTTTTAATTACTGGCTCCTTCCTTGTAGGATTCACTAGGCACTCAAGCTCCTAATTTCACCGGGATTTTTTAGTATGCACATAATGAGAGGATAGTTTTCAGTGCCTGAAGCTTTTCCCCAATAAAGGGCAAAGGCATACTATGCATCATTGCTTTGGCCATAATGTCATTTTTGTAATTTAAAAAAATATTTCAAAGTGTTTAATAGACATTGAATGTTTAATAAACATTGAATGTAAAATATATTTTAGATGAATAGGGCCATAAAATGAAATGTTAAATGTGAAATCGTTTTCCTAATACTATCTCTACAAGTTAATATATTCTATATTGAGTTTGTTTGAGAATATTTACGAGTTCCTACTCTGAATCAAGTCTGTGTTCTGTGACAAGCCTATCTTCTTGGGATAGGGAATTTTTGGGAATTAGACTTTAAACAATGAATTGCACAATTATTTTAATAGTAATTGTGCTAAGAACACTGAAAAAAAGTATAGTGTGCTGCTGTGAAGGTGTATGATGAGGAGATGTGGAGTCACCAGGAGGTTCTGGGGTATTTTTCTTGAAGAGATGATAGGTAAGCTTAGCTCTATAAGGATTGGGTGCAAATTAAATGGGGAAAAGCTTGGAGGTGGTGGGATCATTCCAAGGAATGTGAACTACTGAATTATGGCCTTGAGTGAAAGGAACATGGATTGTTGTAGGAGCTGAGAGTAAATGGGCTGAAGTGCAGAGAACAAGAGGGAGGTAAGCAGCAGTCAGATCTTGTGGGTCTACAAGCCACATTAAGGAGTAGGTCTATTTCTTTAAATAGGGTGACCATAAGTGTGTTGTCCAAACCAGGCCACTTGAGGGTAAAAGGGGGTGCTACTAATTAAGTAGGACATCTGTTCACTCTGCTTTAAGGATGACCATTGAATAGTTAAAGGATTTTAAGTAGAAAAGTGACATGATACATTTGCATTTTAAAAGATCCCTCTGGCTACAGTTTGAAGAATGGATTGGAGGAAGGCTAGAAGGATTCAAGACAGCTGTTAGGAGACTGTTGCCAGTTTTAGCTGTATCGAATGGGTTATAGTTATGTTAGAAGGCTTATGCTAGCTCTGTAAGGTCTTTGAAGGCAATTTCTATGTAGGTTTGGCCACTGGTTAATTTTACAACCTTGAGTATTATAGAACTCAGTAAGTTCTAGAAACCAAATAATTTGAGTTTATCACTATTCAAACTCCTGGGCTCAAGTGATCCTTTTGCCTCAGCCTCCCAAGCAGTTGGGATTATAGGCACTTGCCTCTTTGCCTGGCTCCTTCCCTTTTTGTTTTGATTTTCTTTTATAACTTTGTTATTAACATTTCAAACACATATAACACAGAAAATAGTGTAATAAATTCAGTGTGCTCATCACCTACTTATAATAATTATCAAAACTTTTTCATTTATGCCTTCATTCATTCTTCCTTCTTCTGGATTATTTGGAAGCAAATTCCGTATGACATATTTTATCTGTAAATATCTCAGTATATATCTCTAAAAGATATGAACTTCAACAGTAACAACAGCAGAACCCAAAAAAATCCCTCCTAAAAATTTCTTTCTTTTTTTTTTTTTGGTGTCCTGAATGTCATCAGAATGTCTTCCTTTCAATAACACTGTTTTCTTAACATTACCAAATATTTGTAATATATATATATACACACACATATATATGTTTTTTGAGTTGGAGTCTCACTCTGTCACCCAGGCTGGAGTGCAGTGGCTCACTCATGGCCACCCCATCTACTTGCTGGGCTCAGGAGATCCTTCCACCTCAGCCTTCAAGTAGCCAGAACTATAGGCTAACATGCCTAGCCAATTTTTTTGGCTTATTGTAGAGATGAGGTCTCGCCAAGTTGCCCAGGCTGTTCTTGAACCCATGGGCTCAGGCAATCTCCTCACCTTGGCCTCCCAAAGTGCTGGGAATACAGGCTTGAGCTACTGTGCCTGGCCTATATATTTTTTACATTGTTTAAATTCCAAATGAGACTGTACATAGTAATTTATATCTCTTAGGTCTTTGAAAAATTGATGTTTTCCTTCTTATCTTCTTGAAAAATTATCTTATTGCAAATACGGAATGTTTGTCCTGTAGTTTCCTACAGTTTGCATTTCTGTGGTGGTAGTGAACATGTTCCTTTGTCCATTGTATTTTCTGTAAATTGGTGATTAGCTCCTGATCAGTGGTTCTCAATGGGGGCAATTTTGCTTTCCAGGGGACATTTGGCAACATCTGGAGACATTTTTGGTTGTCGCAATTGGGGGATGCTATTGCATCAAATGAGTAGAGGCCAGGAATGCCGCTAAACATTCTGCAATGCACAGGAGACCTTCACAACAGAGAATTATCCGACTTACAATATCAACAGTGCTGAGGTTGAGAAACTGTTCTAGAGACTTGACCAGATACAGGTTTATTTTTGGTCTTGTTCTTTCTCTTTCTATGCTGTTAGAGGCTATTGATTATTGCCCAAGTTTATAAATTTGTGAGGGGCTTACACAAAGTTAATATTCCAATACTTTTTTCTTTCCTTCTCTGGAATATCTCTATAAATAGAAACTACCCTTTATCCGTTGTTTGCTTATCCTGAGCTTTAGTTCATATAGTAAAGGCAGATTAAATGCCTAATCCTTTCCCTTTCTTTACCAGCCAGTAACATTTTATATTTTATTCCAGGTTGATCTCCTATCAAGAGTTTTTGGCATTTGAGTCTGTTTTATGTGCTCCAGATTCCATGTTCATAGTGGCTTTCCAATTGTTTGACAAGAGTGGAAATGGAGAGGTGACATTTGGTAAGGGAAAAAGAAGATTATAAGTGATAAGTAAAGTTAGTGATGCTGATCCAGTCTTTAATTACTAAAACTAGTAACTGAATATAGATTGCTGATTATTTAGAACCTAATCACTAAGTGAAGTATTAATTTCCTAGGAGGATTTACACAGATAAAAATGGTTTTATTTTCTTCAAAGCATTAGACTATTGCCAAAGACTAAGGAATCAATCTAGGAATGCTGTTGCTTCAGCTCACTGAGTCCCTGACAACTTTCACATTCCTAAAATAGGTGGTGTAAAATTTTCCTTTTCTCAGCCAGCCTAGGCAAAATTTCTTATGAAGTAGATCGTGGATAACATGAAGCAATCTTCTCATTCTCTAAGAGATTTTTAGATAGGGAGTTCACAGTTTTTCTGTAGCATCTTTGGAAAATTGCTGCTATGTCATTTTAACACCAAGAATGGGACTAAAGGAGGAAATTGAGGCAAGATTAGTGTTCTTTGTACCCTCTTTTTAGACTTTTAATTTTGGGAAACAAAGCTAGAATATTAAAATTGCCATCTGAATTGGATGTAGAAACTGATTTAAATCCTCTGATAGACACACTCTAATACATTTTTGATGTCTCACATCAAAATGTATATAAACTAGGATTTATATAAAAAAGTGTATAAACTAGGATTTCGATTTGTAACCAAGTATGGGTTTCAAATTTGCTTATTTGTAGATACTAGTTTATGTTTAGTAAGAGTATTAGCTACTTGTTCCTGCAACAGTCTTTTCAATAAAAGCAATGTAATGTTTTCAACGACCTTAAGGCATTCCCCCTTTTAAAAAAATATCTGAAACTTTGGGGTTTTTTTGAGCCAGGGTCTTGCTCTGTTGCTTAGACTGGAGTGCAGTGGCAATCATGGCTCACTGCAGCCTCAACTTCCACTTCTGCCTCCCAGGTAGCTGGGACTACAGCCACACACCACCATGCTTTCCTAATTTAAAAATTTTTTTTGTAGAGATAAAGTCTCAATATGTTGCGTAGGCTGGCCTCAGACTCCTGACCTCAAGCTTTCCTTCCACCTTAGCCTCCCAAAGTGCTGGAATTTGCAGGCATGAACTGCTACATCTGTCCTGAAACATTTTTTTTGAGTTGACGTCTCACTCTGTCGCCCAGGCTAGAGTGCAGTGGCTCGCTCACCACCACCCCAGCATCAACCTGCTAGACTCTGGCAGTCCTTCCGCTTCAGCCTTCCAGGTAGCCGGAACTACAGGTGCATGCTACCATGCCTGGCTAAATTTTGATTTATTGTAGAGATGAGGTCTCGCCAAGTTGCCCAGGTTGATCTTGAACCCAGGGGCTCAGGCAATTCACTCGCCTCAGCCTCCCAAGTCCAACTGAAACTTTATTGTGGTAAAAAATTCATAATGCAAAATTTACCATCTTAACCATTTTTAAATGTTTCAGTAGTGTCAAGTATATTCACATTGCTGTGAAACAGATCTCTAGAATGTTTTCATCTTGCAAAACTGAACTTGAGCCCTTTCTATGGTGTGAATTGGCATGAATATTTGTGAAGACATCCTTGAAAATAAGGCTTTCCCTGAGCCACATGCTAAATATTTATTCACTATGGTGTCTGAGTTATAAAACAGATGTCCTTTACTTAAACCTGAAGGAGGAAGTATCACTGTAATGGTAAGAATAGTGAAAAAGTGTAAGTAAACCAGAAGGACCAGTATTGCCTTGACTGTAGCCATTTTCTAGCTAGGCATTGATTGTTTTCTTCCCTCTGCCCATTGACTCCATTATCTTCGTTTTTGTTTTTGTTTTTGTTTTGAGTTGGAGTCTCACTCTGTCACCCAGACTGGAGTACAGTGGCCGCTCCCGGCCACCGCAGCCTCGACTTGCTGGGTTCCAAGCGATCCTTCCACCTCAGCCTTCTAAGTAGCTGGAACTACAGGTGCACGCTACCACACCTGGCTAATTTTTGATTTATTGTAGAGATGAGGTCTCGCCAAGTTGCCCAGGCGGGTCTTAAACCCGCGGGCTCAGGCAATCCACTCACCTCGGCCTACCAAAGTGCTGGGATTGCAGGCTGAGCCACTGAGCCTGGCTTCCATTATCTTCTATATGAAAAGAATTTCCTAAATAAATACTATGCAGAGCTCTTTAGATTTCTATGTGTATCTTGGCATTCTGCTTCAGAGCAATCTTTGGCTATCTAGTCTCCTGAAGAATGTTGCCTCAGAAACACCTAGTTGCTATAGTTTTAAAGTATAAGACCTCTATCATCATTCAGCATTAGCCACGTACTGCTAATAATGCTGTGTTTCCTGTTTTCAATAGATATCACACATGCTCATATGTCTCACAAATGTGGTACAGAAATGCTTGGCAAATAATACAAATGTCTGATTTAGTGACTATGTTATATCACGTATGCATTAAGAATTAGGTCTCAAAACCAAGTTCTAATTTATTTTGTCCCCCTAACTTGATATCATGATCCTTTTTATCTCCTGCCTTTAAGCTTCTACTTAAAAAAAATAAGCCACTCAGGTCACTTCATTCAACAGTAAAGACACATGCCATTGTTGATTAGTAGATTAAAATGAGTATAGGAAGTAGCTGAGTGGTTTATACACTCCTTATTCCATGTAAATGAAAGCTTGTAGTTACTAGATTTCAACTTTAGCATGTATAGATCTTGTGTTTTTTCAGACTATGATTTATGAGTTAGGATTTAAAGAAATACGATTAAAAGCAAAACAAATCAGGTATTTTTACAGCACCTGGTATAAACCGAAGAACATATAAATCCTTCAGAATCTTGCTTTCATTCTTCTCCATAATCTAGAGACAGGAATATTATTATGGAATAAAAAAAAACTGGACCCTCTTTCAACACTGTGCCTGGTATCCCTGGCCAGTTGTTGGATGGCTTTCTTGATGGTGCTCACCTATTTTCTAAGGACCTTGACTATTTTTCCTTCCTACTTTGCCTCTCTAGTTTTAGAGAGCAATTTTTAGACAAATTTTCTTAATTAAAGTGAAAAGAATCATAATAAAGGAGAGAAAGTTTAATTTTATATTTTTAAGGAAGGAGGAAAAGTATTGAAACTGTTACTTATAGCAAATTGCCACTGAACAAGATTTCTAAGGCTCACTTATTTCAGGCATATTCAAGACTATAGAACATCTGCATAAGGAAATAATTAACTTGGAGTTTATTTTTATAGGATTTTGGATCTGTGATGAAGGTCAGTTTTCATGTTTGTACTTAATAAAATGAATTGTGCTTATATATTTATAGACACATGTTTAGGTAAAAAGAAATTTTGGATCTGTTCTAACTATAGTTAAATCCTTGTTACCAAATGGCCTTCTGTTTTCTAGTTTGGAGCTATTTAAAGTATAGTTTTCTCTTGTGCACGCGAGGAGACAAAGTTTGCATACAATATTGGATGCAAGGTGCAATGACATGGGGAAAAACTATTATGCCATCAGCATCTCTTATGGACTATAATGATGATGTATTATCTGTGTATATATTGTTCTCATCTATGCTTTTGTTTTTTTAGATGTTCCTTTTATACACATCAAATTGTATACTTAAACTGTATGCATTTTTGCAAGTTTTATTTAAGTAGCAATATTGAACAACATTTACTTGAGTGCTGGACAAGATTTTTTTGTTGTTAGAGATGCCTCTACTCTTGGAGAGAGGACTTAGATTGAGACCTTGTTAATCCATTTCAGAATGTGAAAGGAAAGGGTTTTGAAGTTTATTATTATTCTGGGGATTCAGAGTCTCATACTCTGTCACCCAGGCTATCGCAGCTTCCACCTACTGGGCTCAGGCAATCCTGAGCCTCAGCCTTACAGTAGCTGGAACTACAAGCACGCACTACCACGCATGATTAGTTTTTGGATTTATTGCAGAGATGAGGTCTCGCCAAGTTGCCCAGGCTGGTCTCAAACCCCTGGGCTCAGGTAATCTTCTTACCTCCCCTCCCAAAGTGCTGGGCTTACAGGCAGGAATCACCACACCCGGTGGTTCTGGAGTTTATAAAAGAGTAAATAAAACCATTAGTTGTTTCCTCTTTGATGTTTCTTTAATAAAACTGCTAATGCATGCTGTGGATAATTACTTAATGGCTTGTATATCTGTTCCTGCCAGGTGACATGAGTCTTGTAGAGGCCATTGCATGACTGGTGTGTGCTAGATACAGTATAAATTTGCCTTGATCTCATTATTATCCACTAATGTACTGGATATCCTGTTTGATAGTTTTAGATTGAGGTAACCTAGATGAGCAGTTATACTACATTGTGTTGTCAATAGCTGACATGCATTTGTCCCAATTTTTTTAAAGCCTATTGTTTAATAAAGATATAATCATTCTTTTAAAAAAAATCCCTTATCTATTAACTAATAAATGAGTATGAAACATGTTGTATGTTCTGAGTTCTCTATTAATTCATCAACATTGTGTTCCAAAGTGCTTGCCTAGTAATGGGAACTCTTCATAGTAAACTTTTCCAAGGGCACATCCTCACCCCCTGACTGTGGAACCTTCAAAAAGCAGAGATCCCTTTTGATTTAGTACTGTGTTTGACTGTAAATATGTATAGCAAATTAAAATGTGTTCCATTTGTGCCTCTGAAATAGGTTCTTTTTCCCTAAAGGGAGGAATAGATTGGGATGATTTAGATATAACCACTGCTGTTGTTTAAAGAGTCAGGAGATAGATGTGTAGATATGAAAAATGTTGTACCCTTTCCCAGTAGAAACAAAGCTATAGTTGTGGAATGATGTGAAATTCTAATGGTAATAAATACCTAGTTTGTAGACATAGAATAATATGAAGTTCTAATGGTAATACATACTTAGTTTAATTTGGTAAGAAATAGAGCTTGACTTGGGTGTTCAAATTAAATAAGGAAGAATTTTTGAGATTTTTCTTTTATTGCTTTTAGACATTGGGAGAAAATTATTATTTTTTTTTAATACTCAAGGCCACTAGAGTAGAGGTTTAAAAAGAGGATGTAGTGTAATTAGTTTTTATGTCATTTGATGACAGATTGTCAAGTCATCTAGCTTTGATAATGATAGATGCTCTTTAAATGTGAACTCATCTTTCCTGTGAAATGGACCTTTACAAATAGTATTTGGCAGCAGGACTACTCTATTGACTGATTGTACAGTAGTCCCTTCTGGAGGTAGGTAAAGGGCAAACAGAAATACTTTCCCACAGAGAAACAGGTCACCCTGGAAACTAATGACCCACTGGGGAGTAGAACCTAGAAGTCTGGGACTGAGTCTACATGCTATGTTGGTTGGGACTTCCTCTACAAGTTCCTGTTGTTGGTCTTTTTGTTGTTGTTGTTGTTTGTTTTCCTTTGTTTTCTTTTTTGGCCTCCTAGTTGTTCCTCCTCTTCCCTCCCAATTTTTCCTTCACTGAAAAACTCTTCACTTCTACAAGTCTCACCACTGTTTTTGTTCAGTTATGTACAAGGATATTCACTGTTCATGGTGGGAGTCCTAAAAGTCTCTCTGACTTCACTTTAAGAACCGTGCAGGTGAAACTCAGCAATGGAGGAATTTTTTCCCCTGACAATAAGAATGTTTGGCCTCAAGCCTTTAAGTTGGAAGTAGTGGCTCCTGCTGGGCTGGAATCCTTGGAATAAGGATATCGTTGGGCTGATGGTAGGTGGGCTGTGTCACAGGGCTGATGGCTTGTATACCTACAGGAGGAGTTCTCTGGCCACACCGTTGGTACAGCAGCTCCTTCCAGGCTCATTCATGGAACAGGCATGGTGGCAGTCTTGGAGAAGAGTGCCAGCCCCGGTCAGAGGTAATTTTGTACTGAAGAAAGGTGAACAAGACCAGTAGGAAGCTCCCATAAGAACTAGGGGAGGGATGAGGGTGGATGAGATGGGGAGACACAGTGTGGGTTTCTGGGGAAATTAAAACCTACGTTAAGACATATTTACAAAATATATATGCTTCAATGTGTATTTCATCTAGTCCAATCATCATAAGTGACTGATACCTCTAAACTGACTAATGTTATATATCTGTGAACATTTTTACTTAGTCATAGTTGTCACCATTACCTGCCCGCCTGATAAATCATTGTGCTCCTCTCCTTTGAGCAAAGGGAATATAATGACAGGCTACTTTTGTATCTGGCCCCAATTCCCTTTTCAGTGGAATTATAAACCATCCTTTTATAAGCCCATGCTCTGCAGGAAGTGAAAAAGTAGTCTGTTGTTTTCTATATGTCAGAAAACGAATGGATTCCTGTTTCTCTTAGCAGTGCCAACTTAGTATAAAACAATAGATTTTAATGCCAATAAGATGTGACTGTCATATCCCTTTCTTCCAGGCCAGAACTATGGCCAGTGAAATAGCACTCTTAAGGAGTGCTATTTAGAGACAAAGATCCTTGTTTGCCACTGGAAAGACGGGATTCTCTTGGAGAAGGGGGCATGAGGTGGGGAATTGCTTTGCTGTTTCAGTTAGATATATTTGGTATATTTGAGACTATTCGTATTCCCTTTCGTGTATGCAGGACCTTATAACTTGGTAAGATTAGTACATCAGCTATTTGAGCAATGGCCTCACACAAATATAAGCATTCCAGTTCTGGAGCTTTTGTTTAATTTTTTTTAAAGCACATCCTAAAAAAATAAAATAAAATAAATAGAAAAATACATCCTGATAAAAGTAAAGTGGTCATTATAAATTGAACTTCAAAACAATACTTCTACTCATTGTTTCCGTGTATCTGCATCATCCTCAGGCAATTGGTAGTGGAAATAATAATGAAAGAGAAGCAGAATACATCTCAAGAAGTGCCAAAGTTGGTCTGAAATTGTATTGGTCCTAGTAAATTACAGTAGCCTGTGATATAGCAAAAACAATTAAAAGTATCAGGGAGATAGTTAATAAATCACAGCATATAATAATGATCTTAATAAAACCATATACGAAGCTATCAAGTGACCACTTGGAGAGAAGCAGGAAATGTCCAAATACCTTGGAAAGTGACACTCCCATATTTGGGGAGATTACTAAAAGTACTATAGGTCATCATTTTAATTGTTTCAAAGACGTTTCAAGATCTTATTTAGAGACTGCTAAGAAGTCTACAAAATGGGATTTCTAGTTGAAGTTTTTATTATAGAGATACTTTTCCAAATGTAAATTATACATTGTAAATTTAGTTTATAAATATCCTTTTTGTGATAGAAAAAATGTTTTGTGGATATTACATTTTCTTAAAACTTATAAAAAAATGTTCCCTTTTATTCTTTTTTTTTTTTTTTTTTTTGAGTTGAAGGTCTTACTCTGTTGCTCAGGCTGGATGGCAGTGGCACAATCATGGCTCACGACAGCCTCAACCTCCTGGGTTTAGGCTATCCTTCTGCCTCAGCCTCCTAAGTAGCTGGGACTAGAGGTATGTGCCACCACACTTGGCTAATTATTTTTATTTTTTGTAGAGGTGAGGTCTTGCTAGGCTGGTCTCAAATTCTGAGCTCAAGCAGTCCTCCTGCATTGGCCCCCCAGAGTGCTGGGATTAAAGGCATGAGCCACTGCTCCCAGTTTGAAGGTATTTGAATCTTTGACTTTATTTAATACAGTTTCACACTTGAGATTCTGATATTTTCTGATCATATAAAAAGGATTGTTTTATCCCACCATTATATAAAAATTATCTAGGTAGCAATATGTACTTTTCTTATCAAATAATTGACTTTTGGGAGTTGTGACCTTTAAAATAAAGGTTACTATGAAATAACTTTTTCCCTTTAATGAGTAACCTTGATGTAACTTAATTTAACAAATATAGTAATTTAAGTTATTCTATTCTGCTTTCTATTACTTTAAAGATTTTTTTAAAAGTTTTTTTTTACTTGAACACCTTTTTTGTTAGACCTTAAAAATAAAAAATTAACTTGAGGATAGGAGCAGGTAATTAATTAAATTAGAAAGACCCTAAAAAAATCTTTGCTGACCTGCTATAATATTCTTAGCCCTAAATATTTGCTGCAACATTTATTACTGTAATTATCAACTTTAACATATTTTACAACTTGGGGTTTTATACAGACTTAAGAATAATCTTTTGTATTGGTTAGAAACCAGTGTCCCATGAATTGCTATTGAGTTAATTCTTGTTTTCAAAAACAAAAACCCATACATTTAATTTGTGTTTATGTGTAGTGAAAATACTTGACATAATTGGAAAACTCTGAAATACTTCACTACTTAGACAAGAAATGAATCCTGCATTCCATTTGAAAGAAAAGATGAGAATCCCATCTCCTCAGTGACATCCAATGCCTTCTTCCAACTTTGCTGATTGCTGTAATCTTTCAGAGCTGTTATATTGAGTCTATACTGGTAGGATTTCCAGTTCAGTATTCTAACATTCCCCCACCCCAATAGTAATGTTTTGATTAAGAAAAAGGGTATATCTACAAGACTAAAGGGAATCCATTAAACCATTTACAATATGAGATCAGTATCTTATTCAAATAATTTGTAGAAATTACAGTAGCATAGTTGGAGGAGATTGTAAAACATATAAACGTTTACTTATTAATTCTCTATTTTAATTGATAACTATTGATGGTAAAATATTTTTACTAATAAAATTGGCTTAAATCTGAAAATAATTTTGTTCTTAAGACAACAGTAAAACAGTCTTCCTGCTTTCTTAACTTTGTTCATGATTTTTTTTTTTTTTTGGCATGAGCTTCTAAATTAGTCTATCCAGTCTATACTTGTTAAAGTACCAGTCATTTGTGAATTGACTTTTATAGTAAGTGTAGAACTGTGTAAGAAAGTGAGTGACATTGTTATTGCATGAAGACAAGTTGCCAGAGGGTTTTGGTTGTATATTACATACACAGTGTGACTGGTTCCTATCTAAAAGTTAGTGTATCATATTTAGTTCTTTATTTAAAAGTGAATCATTAATTTCACTTATCTTAAAATATTTTAATAGTTCAGACTAATAATCATGGATTTTATGGGGATTTTGAAGCTTTTGTCAAGACCAAATTTTTAACAATATCAGAAGCTTTTAATAAGGTGCTTGCTGCTGAGCTAATGATATGCTTTTGGTAGTATTTCTTATACCTATCTTCAATAGACATATTCAGGTTAGAGTGAATGTAATAATCAAGCCTCAATCAAACCATACTTAGTATGACAAATATTTCATTATACTGTAATTTAGGTATTCATGCTTCTGATAAAGGGCTTAATTCGACTCCTTGAGGAACTGGGAAAACACTATTGATTTTATACTGGAATGTAAAGTAGCAGCCATTTATAGTACAAGATATAAATCACTTTCTAATTAAAATTAAATAAAAAGAAATTAAGAATCTCATGGCCTTATGTGTAATGGTACACAATCTTAAGTGTAAAATTATATTTTGTATCAATTGTGTTCCTGTGCATGGGTTTCTGGACACACACAAAAAATTTGCAGTTAATCTTAATAGAAGCAGATGATATTGACTTTTAAAACTTCTCTTAATTTTTTTCTGTAGGAACATTGCAGTGGATTAAACTACTTATTTAAGATATAATTGATTTATTTTTGTTTTCCCTTTAAGAAAATGTCAAAGAAATTTTTGGACAGACTATTATTCATCATCATATCCCTTTTAACTGGGACTGTGAATTTATCCGACTGCATTTTGGGCATAACAGGAAGAAGCATCTTAACTACACAGAATTCACACAGTTTCTTCAGGTGAGCTTAGTTTCCATAGCTGTTGTAAATATATATGATTCTTCCTCTACCTCTTCCCTTTTGTTTTTATTAAGTTTATTATAAAAATAGAAACCTTATGTGCCATTTCACCCCATTTTTCAATTCCCATTTCCCAGAGGCAACGTCTTTAAATTCTTATAGATGTTTGCTTACGTTTATTTAAATAATAAACTGTGTTAGCACTTTTGCTTTTTCAATTTTCCACTTTTATGTATTTTTGATTGAATTCTAACTCTGGAAGATTAGAAGCAAGTTCTTTCACCTCTCCCTCCCTACCACAGACATGGATCTTTTCTATCCTCTACCCCCAATATAATTATGTCATGATTCTGCTTAGACCAGCAATCTTATGAATTACTGTAATTTTGTAAATACTATTCATGGCTAAAATTATTATTGTTAGAGTTTCTAGTTTTCATCTGTTTAGCTTTCTATTTATTAATACTAATTCATCCTCAAACTTCTCCAATTATTAGAAATCTCCTTTTAATATGCTTAAAACACATTAGGTATTCTATCAATTTCATCTTCTTGGAGCATTCCAGGAACTTTCTTTTTAAAAAGAAAAATTGAGGTAAAATTTACATAACAAATTATCCATTTAAAAGTATACAACTTGAGCCAGGCTCAGTAGCTCAGCCTGTAATCCCGCGCTTTGGGAGGCTGAGGTGAGTGGATTGCCTGAGCCCGCGGGTTTGAGACCTGCCTGGGCAACTTGGCGAGACCTCATCTCTACAATAAATCAAAAAATTAGCCAGGTGTTGTATCACGTGCCTGTAGTTCCAGCTACTTGGAAGGCTGAAATGGAAGGATCACCGGAGCCCAGCAGGTTGAGGCTGCAGTGGCCGGGAGCAGCCACTGCACTCCAGTCTGGGTGACAGAGTGAGACTCCAACTCAAAAAAAAAAAAAAAAGGTATACAACTTGGTGGCATTTAGTCCATTCACAGTATTTTGCAACCACCACATGTGTCTAGTTCCAATTCATTTTTATTGTCCCGAAAGAAAACCCTGTATTCACTAAGTAGTCATTTCCCATTTCTGCTTCCCTGCAACTTCTAGCAACTACTGGTCTGCTTTCTGTCTCTATGGATTCACTCATATACTGGATATTTCATATAAATGAAATTATGCAACGTGAACTCTTGTGTCTGACTTTTTTCACTTAGCATGATGTTTTCAAGGACTATCCATGTAGTAGAATGTGTTCAGCATGAAGCATGACTGAATAATTTTCCACTGTATGAATATAATATATTTTGTCCATTAATTAGCTGATGGACATATGGGTTGTTACTGCCTTGTGGTTATTAAGAACAGTGCTGCTATGAACATACATATATAAATATTTGTTTGAATATCTGTTTTCAGTTCTTTTGACTATATACCTAGGAGTGGAATTCCTAGGTCATATGTTGTTTGTTTAATTTTTTGAGGAACCACTGAACTGTTTTCCACAGCAGCTGCACCATTTTCCTTATGCTTTCTGACCTGCTTCATGGTTGGAAGCTGGATTTTGTAAGCTTGCTTTATAGCCACAATTCTGTGGTCTCCCTTCACCTTTATCCTGGAGAATCCATTTGCCTTTCTGTTATGTTGAACATCCTGTGTGCTTAATTTTATCTCTTCCTCTGTCATGGCTTACTTCTTCTTTTTGGTGAAATACTTCATGCGGTATTTTTCTGATGAAGTAAAGTATTTTTTTGAGACTTCATATCTGAAAACCTTTTGTTCCATCATTACTCTTAAATAATTTGTCTGGGAACTGAATTCTAGTAGTCATTTATTTTCCTCATAATTTTTTTTTTTGAGGTGAAGTCTTACCTCATCGCCTAGGCTGGAGTGCAGTGGCATGATCACGGCCACCCCAGAGTCGACCTACTGGGCTCAGGTGTTCCTTCTACCTCAGCCTTCCAAGTAGCCGGAACTGCAGGTGCATGCTACCATGCCTGGCTAATTTTTTGATTTAGTGTAGAGATGAGGTCTTGCCAAGTTGCCCAGGCTGTTCTCGAACCTGTGGGCTCAGGCATTCCCTTCACCTTGGCCTCCCAGAGTGCTGGAATTACAGGCTTGAGCTACCGCACCCAGCCCCTCATAATTTTTAAAGCATTTCTCTTTTGTTTTCTAGTTTCTGGTGTTGCTGCTGAGCAGTCCTATGCCATTCATTCTTTTTGTTTTTGGGGGTTTTTTTGAGTCGAAGTCTCACTCTGTCACCCAGACTGGAATGCAGTGACATGCTTACAGCCACTGCAGCCTCAGTCTTTCTTTCCTCTTACTCTGTTGCCAGTCTGAAGTGCAGTGGCACAATCACTTTCTTCCTTCCTTCCTTCCTTCCTTCCTTCTCCTTTCTTTCCTTTCTTTTCTTTCTTTGTCTTACTCTGTTGCCAGTCTGGAGTGCAGTGGCACAATCACTGCTACCACAGCATCAGTCTGCTGGGTGCAGGTGATCCTTCCGCCCTCAGCCTTCCAAGTAGCCAGAACTACAGGCACATGCCACCATGCCCAGCAAATTTTTTGATTTATTATAAAGATGAGGTCTCACTATGTTGCCCAGGCTGATCTCGAACTCTTGTGCTTAGGCAATCCTTTGGCCTTGGCCTCCCAAAGTGCTGGGATTACAAATGTGAGCCACCTTGCCCAGCCGATGATATTTCTTGATGTGAGTTTTTTTTTATTCATTGTGCTAGGCTCTTGATTAAGTGGGCTTTTCTAATCTGAAAATTTATGTCCTTCAATTCTTGAAAATTTTATTATGTAACTTGTTTTCTTCCTTACTAGTACTGTTAAATATTTATGATCTTTTAGTGTTTTTTTTCTCTCCTATTTTCCTTCTGAATTCTCCATTATGTTTTTTTTTTTAAATTTCTGTAGTATTTCTAATTTTCAGGAGCTCTTTTTGGTTTCCTTACTACTCCTTTTTTAGCACATAGTATACTGTTCTTGTTTTATGGATATATGATTTTCTTTCACTTTTCTAAAGATATTAAACACAGGGTTTTTTTGGATTTTATGAAAAGTTTTCTTCTCTGCAAAGTGGAGGAAAGTGTGGAGGATAAAACTTCTTCCTCTACTTTTTTTTTTTTTAATTTGAGTCTCTGTTTTTCATGTTAGTGGCTTTCTCATATGTCTGATGGTCCTCTGCTCATATTTAAGATTAGGGTTAATTGAGAGCATTGGGTTTGTGTAGGTTATTAACTCTGCACCTTACTATAATGCTCTGCCTGGGCTATTTTATTGGTGACCCTCTACCTATATGGGTCTTTTATTTTGGATTGGGGAATCAGAGAAATCATCTGGTCCCCCATCTGGAATATTAGATCTGGCTTTTGCCATTCTGGTTACTGAGTAAGAGAAGAGAGTTCAGTTTGGAGAAGGACTTTCAGTGTATTACCTTTTGTCAATGTGAAATTCTCCCTCTCAACTATGCGTGGTCTCCACTAGTCCAGAGATTCTCTGTTAAACTCTCCAAACAGTAAACCTCTAGTTTTCTGCCAGGTTTGGGAAAGGGCAGAGCCCTGGCTATTTGGAGTAAGGCAGGTAACTGCTTCTTAAACAGATTTCCATCTAAGCCCCCCACTTTCAGCTTCACCTTCACTGTCACTTCTAGTGACAACCAATTCCTGAGACTTTGGGGGGTTCTGTTAAGTACATTGGCTTGCTTTTTCTTTGCTGTTTATACTTCTGGTTGTCACTTGCTCTTCTGCTTTCTGATCTTAAAAATATAGTTGCTGTCTTCTCCTTTTCTGTTCCCTTTGTCCTTGGATTTCTGTTTTGTTTTGCTCTCTTACTGTGATTTTAGTGGAGAGTGGAAAACAGTGGAGTTAAATATACAAGTTCAATCTCATCCCAAGTCACACTGCTTATGAAGCTCTGCTGTTTTCACATTACAGTTAGATGAAATACATCTAACTGCAACTAACGCCTCTTACTCAGCAAGCAGAATGTCAAAAGTGTATAACTCCCTTTCTTTTTTTTTTGAGTTGGAGTCTCACTCTGTCACCCAGACTGGAGTGCAGCGGCCGCTCCCGGCCACCGCAGCCTCGACCCGCTGGGCTCCGGCGATCCT
>CAUYQG010144902.1:0-13651 GCA_963574415.1 Tarsius wallacei | reverse complement strand
CCTGCTGGGCTCAGGAGATCCTTCCACCTTAGTTTTCCAAGTAGCTGGAACTACAGACTGCACCATCACACCTGGTTACTTTTTTTTTGATTTATTGTAGAGATGAAGTCTCACCAAGTTGCCCAGGCTGGTCTCAAACCCACTGGTTCAAGCAATCCACTCGCCTCGGCCTCCCAAAGTACTGGGATTATAAGCTGAGCCTCCAAGTCTGGCCCATCTGTGTAATTTAATGTGACCATTTTAGCTTCTTGGTCATTCAGAATGGCCAGAAGTTATAAACAGCACCATGTGGGTTGTATGTGCCTGTAACCATATTTTGTTTGGACTGCATGTAATTTCAAAAATGGCAAGATCTGGCAACATAAGGCCCTGCATTCCCACTTGACAATATAGCTGAGACTGATTAACCTCTTTGGTCTTTTGGGGTTTAACTGTTTATGTTACAACTATGTAAATATCACTTACAGTTATGCAGTGTAATGAACTTTTGATTACACTTTTTCAGTTGTACAACTTTTTGCTATTCTCTATAAGTTTAAAAAGGCTTTGTTTTATTTGCTAAGTTTTCCATGTTAACTTATCTCCAAACTCTGTGAACAAAGTATACATTTTCTTTCCATTCATTCATGCATATTAGAAAGTCCATCAGTTTCTTATGACCCTAAGATGTCCCTTCTGTAGTCCTTCATCCTTCTGGTTCTCCTCTGAGTCTTGCATGCAATTACCTATGGGGAATTCCCTTCACCTTTTCAATGCTATAATCCTATCTTCTTGCTTTCATGCCTTTTTCTTTCTTGGTTGATTCTCTTTTCTTTCATAGTCCACATCCTCCATTAGTTTCTTGAGAAAGGGTGTATAGAACATCATTTTTGTATGTCTGAAGATGTCTTTATTTACCCAAATAATTAAGTGATAATTTGACTGGCTAAAACATTCTATGCTAGAGACCTTTTGTCTACAACAATTTAAAGGTACCAATCCATTGCTTCTCCTGATTCAGTGTTCCTTTTGGGAAGTCTGATTCCACTCTGATTCTCGATCCTATTCATAAAAACTGTTACTTTCTCTCAGGAAGGTTTTCAGAGTTTCTTTTTTTGCCAAGATGGGTGAAATTTCATGATTATGTGTGTTAATGTGGTCGATTTCTGACCATTGTGCTGGTTACCTGAACAGCTCTTTCAATTAGAAGAAGTTTGTCATTCTTTTATAGGAGCTTTTCTTGTGTCACTTCATTGATCTTCACTTTCTCTGTTATCTCTCTGAAACTCTTGTTTTGTGACGTTGAACATTTTATTTGATCTTCAGGATTTTTTTTCTATTTTTCATCTTTTGAATTTTTTGTCTGTTATGGGAGATTTATCAACAAACTTTTCTATTGAATATTTTATTTGTATCATGTTTTAATTTTTAATAGTTTTTTTATTACTCGGTGATATTTACGTAGCTATTGCTGCTGCTGCTGCTTTTTCTCCTTTTCCCTTCTCTGTCTTCTCTTCCTCCTTCTCCTCCTCTTTCTTCTTCTTTTTATTTTTGAGTTGGAGTCTCATTCTGTCACCCAGGCTGGAGTGCAGTGGCATACTCATGGTAACTGCAGCCTCAGCCTTCTGGGCTCAGGCGATCTTTCCACCTCAGCCTTCCAAGTAGCTGGAACTACAGGCACCTGCTACCATGCCTGGCTAATTTTTTGATTTATTGTAGAAACGGGGTCTCACCAAGTTGCCCAGGTTGGTCTTGAACCCCTAGGCTCAAGAAATATTCTCAATTTGGCCTCCCAAAGTGCTGGAATTATAGGCTTGTACCACCATGCCTGGCCATCCTTCTTCTTAATGGATCCAATATCTTCTCTTATTTTCTGAAGAAAACATTTTAAAGTTTCCTAAAATGCCTGGATTTTCTCTGATTCTTCCTTTCTTTCTCTTTCTGTTTCTCCCTTCCTCCTCCCCCTTTTCCTTCCTTCTTTCCTTTCTCTCCCCCTTCTTGCTCCTTTTCTTCTTCTATTTCTTTGTTTATTTGAGTGATTATGGTGGAGTCTTTCTTCAAATTTCTGATGATCATTGATTGTCAGTTTATATTTAATGGAACCACAAATGACCAATTGAAAATTCTGGTGAATAGGCACGAGTTACATCATGAACTTCATTACAGGGTGACTAGGCAAGGACCTGGCTGGTTGTGGCATGACTCTTGACTGTCTGTGTCTGTGAGTCTTTTCTCTTGTACCAGTCAGTTTCCCTGAAGTGGGATCCTGTGAACTACTGTCTGCCATGAAATTATGGACTGCCAGAGTCTTTGGAGCCCCAAAGTGGAGCCCAAAAGTGGAAAGGATTTTTGGTGTTCCCAAGAGCTTCATATCTTTAAGATCTGAGTTGCACTTCCTCTACCTTTTCAGATATCAAGGTATAGTTTTCATTTGCTTTAATGCATAATTTGTGTCACCTAGTGTGTGTGTGTGTGTGAGTGTGTGTGTGTATGAGTGTGTGTGTGTATGTGTGTGTGTTTTCTCCCTGACTCATTTCGTCATTTACCACTCATCCATCTGCTTTTAGGAGAGAGTAATTGTAAGTAGTTGTGTGCCAGACGTTGGGCTCAATGCTGAGAATCCCACTACAAGTAACATAGATGTTGTTCCTGTCTTTAAAAAGACAGCAGTGCAGTGGACAAAACAGACAAACTAGGTTTACACACAGATAAATACAATAACCAAATGTGATTAATGCTATGTATAATGCAGACTGCTGAGATTATCAATGGAAAAGAATACTTTAGATAAAGCATCAAGAAAAGCCTTTCTGAAAAGGTGACATTTAAACAGAAATAAGGAAGCTGAAGAGGCAGCCATTGTGAAGGGCAGGGGAAAGTACTTTTCAGGCTGAGGGAAGAGTGTGTGCAGAGCCCTTCTTTGGGGAAGAGCTGGACATGTCTGAAAACTGACCTAAGGCCTATGCAGCTAGAGGAGACATTGAAGGTTCAGAATGGTGTGGCATTGTTGAAGAGTTAGGTAAACCCAGATCAGGCAGATCCTTATTTAATGACAAAGGCTGACATTGTCATCTGACAACTGGAAGCCACTGAGAGTGTATAGCCATGGAAGTCATATGGAGTCTGGGAAATTACATATTAAGGTATGATCTTGAGCGCGGGCTTCAGGTTGGGATGCTGGTTGAGAGCAGTAATCCCTTACCAAACAGGTGCATGTGTGACTGTTCCCCAAAGTCATCACTGGCTCTGGTACAATACAATTGCTCCAGAGTACAGTAGATGTTCTTGCTTCTTGTGATTATGCCAATGAGAACAGAGCAATCAAGTTATTCACCAATAACCACACAGAGAGCGAGGAGGTGGTAAACATAGAACTTAGTACATTCTAGCCTTGGGGAAGTAGATGAGGAAATATTTAACCAAAACACACATTGTTTTTTTTTAAGAGCAATGCATTCACAATTTCTGGGCATCATTGATATGGTCTGAGTAATTCTAAGGTAATTTCTTCTGGGAATGAGATTATCATTGAGGTAAACTTATATTTCAATTTTTGCAGTTTTAAGTTTTTCTTCCGGGGTTGTTTGGGACTAGGATGAACTTTAGAGTTCCTAACATTAATTGAGGTCCTTCTGCAACCTTAACAGATGTTGAAAAACATGCTTGATATCAGAGGCTTTCTTTCTCACTAACTTGTTCCAGAAGGTTCATGAGCCTCAGGATTGAATGGTTTTAAGAGTTAATAAGCAGTTAATGTTATTTTAAATGGGCTAAAATTGGTAAAAAAAATGTATTCAACAATCATCAGAACAAGCTATTTTCTTCTTTATATGTAAAAAAAGAGTCACAAGAAATTGGCTTTACTAAATAAGAGGAGGGAGGCTTTAAGTGGTATGGTCTGACAGTAATTTGTATTAGAGTCTAGAAGAGCACATTTGTAATGTCTTGTGGTAGTACATTTATCTCTTGGTGACAGAAGGAATAATTGCTTTAGAGAGCATATCAGTGGCTGTTTAAAAATTTAACTCTTTATTTTCTCAGACCTAAGGTTACAAAAGTGAGAGGAGAAAAACATGAGAAATAGAATCAAGGTAGTATGAAATATTGGTTAACTAGAAAACATATCCATTGTTGATTCTCAAGGAATGGCGAAAAGCTTGGAAGAGTAATAAAAATACTTTCATTATATGTAGGTACATATTATTTATGTCTTGGTATTACTATTATGTACTATTATCATTTCTGCCTGAGATTTGTAATAGGCTCTGGAGCATGGTTTTCAAGTGAAACATACCTATCTAAAGTGGTTTTTATTCAAAGATGAACTATGTCTAAATTGTTAATTAGACTGTGCTGTTTTATGTTTTTAAATTTGACAGCTTTAATGGCTTCTTGAGTACTATCTTTTCTTAATCTATACTTATGTGTGGAGTTTGTTCACCCTTCAAGTTCTCTATTTCTTCTGAAAAGGTCTGTTGATATTTATGTCACCTCTGGTGTCCAGTCAGCTCCCCAAGGGCTGGAAGGTCATTATGATTGACCCCGTCAAAAGGAGTAGTGCTTGGGTGCAGTTGAAAAGATACTTCAAGGCATGGGGTCAAATAATTTATTGTTTAAATTGATCACATCTGGGAGCAAAAGACAGATTAATAATTATACTGAGACAGCAGATGTAAACTGTCCCAATCAAACTAGTATGCATTGTTTCTCTTCTTTAAGGCTGCCAGGATAACACAGGTAGACACTAGCAGAGTCAGATGTTTAAAGTGCACTGAATATTCCTGAACTCAGCTTGGAAAGATTGTACCAGAAAAATATCTTTTCAACTACTTTTGTTATAACCCTATAGAGATACACTTAAACACTAAATATTATTTACTTTGTCTCTCCAAAGTGAATCACCTTTACAAGGAATGAAGAGATGTGTATACATATCTATGTATCAGCATTAAGTTGTATTTCTTGACCTGTTTGTATTTTTTCTCTGAAGTCTTTTGGGTTTGCATAATGTAGGAACACACAATTTACTGATTTTCTAAAAGGATCTGGCCATGCATTGAAGGTGCGAGCAGATTTCCAAACTAAAAATACATTTGTGTTAAATGATTTTCAGCTTGTAGCTGGCACATAGTAGGCATTCAATAAATATTTGATGAATGAATGAATAAATGAATGATGAATTCTAGCTTAGACTTTTTCCGTAAGGCCTGTGGCTAGCCAGTATTCTCATCTAGTTCATGCTGTTTCTTCAATTTATCAAGGTCACTTTGAATTCTGATCTTTTCTTCTGAGGTGTTAGCAACCCCTCTAACTTGATGTCATCTGAAAAATACTACCTGTATGAAATGCGTGACTGAGTTAAGCTAGGAGTGTCATGTTGGACATTTTCTTAAACTAGAACACAGCTGGAAATTATTACACAACCAAAAGCATACTTCATTTCAGTCTTATCAGGCCAGACTTGTCCACATTTGACTGATTTTTCCCTTATCATCCATAATCAATCACTCAGTTTTTTCACTAAATAGAAAATAAGATGCACGATGAAGCTTCATGAAATTTAGAGGACAGAAATGTAATAGGTTAGGGCATTATAGAAATCCCTTGTAAGCATCCTTTGTGAATTATACTCCTTTGCATACCTACTGTCCATGCCTCAGTGGGTAAGTCTTGACATACAATGTATAGAAACAATCTACTATAGATAGTCCCACAGGGCAGATGTAAACTCCCTCTTGTATTCATGTTCCTTCTTTCAAAAAATTTGGTAGAAAAACATCTTACTGCTAGGAGCTTAATTCTCTTCAAGTTCCATAACCAGTTCACTATTTAGTTTTCAAGGAAGCTTTATTTAACAGCAGAAATAGCAATAATCTCTTATGCTAAATACAAAATACTTAGTCTTCTAAAATACACGGAACAAATTTTTAGATTTTTTAAGATACAAAGATGAATGGTAGGCAATAAGCCAATCAGTGAATATACGAAACATCAAGGAAATAACTGAGATCATTATCCAGGTAATTTAAAATAAAATTCTCTTTTGTCTTTTTTTTCTGATAAATGAAGTAAAAGTTGCCTCACTTGAGTTTATATTTGTAGATTCATGTCACCATGGAAACTACTAAGCCATTGCTCAAAGATTAGTGGATTGTGTCTACATTTTGTTCTTTTTCTTATTCTAAAATCTGAAGAAGACAGTCTATTGTCTTCCTATTATTAAAAAAAAAAAAGAGTGCTGTTTACTAACATACCAAATAATTAAACATTTTAATGCTTGTGCTACCTGCTTTTACTTTGGGGAAAAGACAACAATACAAATAAAAGATAAATATTTCCAGAGAATGAGTTTATAGGAAAATTCTTCCTGTTTACATAACAAGGGGAAAATATCCTTCTAATGGTAACAACTCTACTTATAACACACACTGAAAGTTCCTGTACCATGTTTTAATAGCTCAGGACTGCAGTGGCAACACTCCCTTTGATCCATAAGTGGCAGTATCTATTTGTGTGAGAGGTGCAATTGGCAGTGTGCATTCCCAAAGTTGATGATGATCTGTATGTCACAGGCTTCATTTTCAACAATGCCATATGTAAATTAGTTACAGCTTCATGCCAGGGTAGAACACCATTCGCAGAGTAATTGCCAGCATTTTTCCTGGTCATTCTACACATGGAATGAAAATAATAGCCACTTAGAGATCTATTTCTATAAATTAGCAGAATAAAAACATTATGTTGTACACATTCTTCACATTATTTTTATAACAATTAGAGATGTTCTTTTGGCTATATATTTAATGTTATATAAAATGGAATTGTAATGCCTTTTCAATATTTAATCTACTCTCTACATTTTCTTAAACACCTACTGATTTTATATTGTTTAGTGTATAAGAACTGTATAAAATAAATTATTTCAAAGTTCTTTAAATGCCATGAATGAAATATATGACGATTAGATGTGTGAGACATTACGCTCAGTTTCTGTGGTAGTACACAGGGCACAAATGCTTGGGTAATTTTTTGCTTCACCTAAAAGTGTTTGCTGTTTCTGGGCCTTTCTTTTGATTTCTAAGAGGAACAGTACCTATGGACTTAAGTACAAATCATGGGAGAGATAATTACTTCAAATGATAAGAGCTTAAAATTTCTCTTCAGAAATTCAGTAACCAGATTTTGAAAATCTATGAAGTGATCAAAAGGACTAATCGGTGAATTAGGAACATAGACAATTTTTATTATAGCATCTGTGGGCTTTCCTCATTCCATTTAAATTTTATCTCATTTTAGAAATATAGTGATATATACCCCTCCTTTTCAGTTTCACATGTTTAAGTGAAGCAACTGTTCCCCCCCCACACAAAATGATTTGTAAATGCATTCTGTGAGTAAAACACATTAAGCGCCATTTGCATATAGTACGTTAACATGTGAGAAAAATGGTTCACACAGTACATTAGGAAGGAAACAAACAGAAATGACTTTAAAATGCCTGCTATATTTATAACAATTTAAAAGATAACAGCAATGTATTTCAGGTGCATTGGACTTAATTCAGTGACAATGTTTTCTTTGGAAGCCCTTATTTATTAATTTTTTTAAAACACTCCTTTGCCAATTACGGCACTAAGCTGCCAAGATTTTCAGAGCTGACCAGGAGGGGGAGAACTCATGCAAATGAGCTCATCCCCTCTGCTGGCAGCCCACAATGACTGATTCAAAAGAACACTTTAACCCAGAAGATGAGTCTGAGCTGAATATTGCCAACCAGAAAGAGCTCCAGTAGTCTGTGTTAGGTGGGAGGTTGCCTTCCAAATAATATTTTACCTCCCAAAATTCATAGGCTCTATTTCTGAAGAAGGAAGGGTTCATTTTTTTCTCTCTTTAAAGTAGAAATCCCCATACATTAAAAAAATTCCTATCTTTAAATTAAATTTCTAAGCATTGTTTTTTATTTTCCTCAACTTACACAACACCCATTTACAAGAGTCTATATGTACATCTTTATTCCTAGCCTGTCTGAATTATATATGGCTAAATTTCAGTATTTCATAATATATTGAATATGAAAGAAATGTTGAAAAATATACAATATGTGTAAGACTCAAAGTTTTATTAGGTTTCCTAGTATGAACTAGCATATGATGTAATTTTCAAGAATAGTATTACGGGTGTTTGTTGAATTGGTGAGATGCAAGTCCAGCAGTATATTATAGCATCGTCATTTTACCACAGATTCTGGTTTCGTATACACTTCCGCCTTTGGTAATTTACATAAACATGCATAGTCATGAATTATGCATAAACCTTATTTTAAATGCAGAGCTTTCAACTCTTACAGTGCACTAGTATACACACCCATTTGATTGGCTCTGCCCTGTTTTCATTACTCGCAATTTCTTGGAACACAAAAGAGGTTGAAAAGGCTGACAGGAATGGACAGTATTTTTTCTTGTGTGTGTGGGAAATATTTGTTTCCTTTTCAAAGCAATTGGTGTTGCAAAGTTTTGCCTGTGATTATTGTCCCTGGTTGTTGTTATTTTTTCCAAGAAAGAATGCATTAAAATGTCTGAACCTACAAAACAGCAATCACAGTCAGATACTTTATTTTTTTATTTTTAAAGAATGCTGCAGAAATTGTTTTCTATTTGCATAAATCTGAGCACTGCTATAATAAGGAAACAACCATTAGGTTTTTTGAGGATATCTCAATTATACTTGAAATAAGTGGATAATCTTAAAGCATGGGTTGAATAGTTAGGCAGCCAGAAAATAAAAAATTTAGCATTAAATTGTATTTCTTCAAGTAGAATTGACTATTCTGATTAATGTACACACATAATGAGTCCTCCGCATTTGAGATGTTGTATGATTACTTTGTTTACATATTAACTTACATATATGAAATAATTCATCCCATGATATAAGGAAGGGGTTATACGCATTTTTACAAAATGGCAGTAATTAGACAAAAAGCAATACAGTGGCATGTAAACATAACTTTAATAAGAAACTATTTTATAACTGTTTACTAATCACTCTGTGGTTTTATATTTTTAATATTATTAAAATAATAATGATTTGCTCAGTAATGATAGGAAATTTTCATTCTCCCTTTTGGAAAATTACTCATTTTCTTCTTTGTTTCTTTTCTTTGTTTTCTCCTTGTATATCTTCAAGACTTTTTCTTTTTCTCTCCTCTGCTTTTTTTTTTCCTTTTTGCATAACTTTTCTTTTACACTTTATTTAACACACTGTTGGACATTAATTACCAAATTATACCTGATGTTATCTTTTTTAAAATTAATTCTTTCTTTTGGCTTATTTCTTTTAACATCTAATTAAGCTTTTATGAGACTTTCTTTCTTTTGATGAATTCTCTATTATGCTACAGAAAATGGATATTTGGCTTAAATGAAAAGAGTTTATACTGCTAGATTTACTTGGAGAGGAATACCTTTGAGGACAAGAAAATTTTGATTTTATTGTGCTGAAGGGAGTTACCAAATTCTCACTTTGTAGGTTGCATTAGAGACACTTGGAGGTTAATGACCAGAAGAAGCCATTCGGTTTGTGTCTGGATTTTACACAGAACTTTAAGGTAGTAAGCATTCATTGACAATAAGATAGACTTAATTGCTTGTAAAAGAAATATGAAGTTGAAAACTTAGGTTCACACTTGGTGTCTGGAACGCAAAGGGTCTATCAGCAAACTCAAAATAGTGTGCTTCACTTAAGAGAAGGAGAAGTGATTTGCATCTGCATTCACTCTGAGAAGACAAAATTACACCTGGCAGAACTTGCTCTTCTGATTTAGGGGAAAAACAAAACAAAACAAAAAAACAGATACAGAAAATTTGGAGAATAATAAGCTAAATTAGTCAACTATGTTACCTTGCTTCGAGAGAGATACTGAACTTAAGTTTAAAATTAAAACTAAGGTATATTATCTATCTATCCTTATAATTATATTTGATAGTAAATTGTACATTGCTATTTAAATAATATATCTTTGTTTTTATACAATTTCATTTTCTTTTTTATTTTATTTTTAAGATGTGGGGTATAATTCAGGATTAGATATACAAGTAGTCATGTAGGTAAAGTTTGGGCCTCCCTTTTGTTCCCACTTCGCCTGGTTTGAGATCAGGTGCCCTTAATGATGTTGTGTGCCCCACCCCTCCCTGCCCTGAAAGTTTCCTGCTACTGCCAATCCCTTTCTTACAGTATTATGATAAATGTTAAGAGTCCTCTTATGAGTGAGAAGATACAGTACTCAGTTCCTTGTTTCTGTGATAGATCACTGAGTATTATAGACTCTAAATCCATCCTAGTTGCTGTGAAGACCATAATTTTGTCCTTCTTTATGGCTGCCTAATATTCCACTTTTTTTTTAGTGAGAAAGCAGGATTTATTGAGAGGACAGAAAAGCTCCCATAGTGGGAGGGAACCCGAAGGGGTTGCCCTATTCCACTCTCAATGGGCAGCACTATTGATTACATATTTGTGCTGTTGTCAGTAATGTTACAATAAATGTGTGTGCAGGCATCTTGTTTATATAATGGTTTGAGTTCCTCTGGGTATATTTGCAGAAGGGAGATTGCTGGATCATGTGGAAAGTGAATATTTAGATTTTTTAGGAATCACCACCTGTTTTTCACAGAGGTTGTACTAGTTTACGCTCCCACCAATAGTGTAGAAGCCTCCCCCCACCCCCACATCCTCTCCAGCATCTGTTGTTTTTTGAGTAACTGATGATGGCCATCCTGACTGGAATTAGGTGGTATCTCAGTGTGGTATTAATTTGCATTTCTTTGATGATTAATGAGGCTGAGCATTTCTTCATGTATCTATTGGCTGCTTATATGTCTTCTTTTGAGAAGTGCCTACTCATATATTTTGTCCACTTTTTTTTTTTTTTTGAGTTGGAGTCTCACTCTGTTGCCCTGCTGGGCTCCGGTGATCCTTCCACCTCAGCCTTCCAAGTAGCTGGAACTACAGGCGCGCGCTACCATGCCCGGCTAATTTTTGATTTATTGTAGAGATGAGGTCTCACCCAGTTGCCCAGGCGGGTCTCGAACCCGCAGGCTCAGGCGATCCATTCACCTCAGCCTCCCAAGGCGTGGGATTACAGGCTGAGCCACTGAGCCCGGCTTGTCCACTTTTTATTAGGGCTGTTTGTTTATTTTCCTTTTGTCATGTTTGAATTACTTGTAGATCCTGGATTTTAGGCCTTTGTCACATAAACTTCTGGCAATTTTTTTCCCATTCTGTGGCTGTCTCCCTGCTCTCTTGTGATTTCTTTTGCTTTACAGAAGCTTTTCAGTTTGATGAGGTCACACTAGCCTATCTTATCTCTTATGGCATGGATATTTGGAGTTTTGAACAGGAATTGGTTGTCTATCCCATTCTGTAAGGGTGTTTCCTACATTTTCTAAGGCTCTTATAGCTTGAGGATTTACATTTAGGTCTTTGATCCATTTAGAGTTGATTATTATGTATGGTGATAGGTAGGTGTCCTGTTTCAGTCTTCTGTATGTGGTCAGCCTCTTTTTCCAGCACCATTTACTGAATAGGTTCTCCTCCCTCCAATGATTGTTGGTGGAGGGTTTGTCGAAGATGAGTTGGTTGAGAAATTGAGTTTTCCTTCTGGAATCTCTGTTCTGTTCAATTGGTCTATTGAACAGAAAATTGACTCCATCATAAGAAAACTACATACAAAAAAAAGCCCTGGACCAGACAGCTTTCCAGTGGAATGCTACAAAACATAGGAGGAGCTGATACCAATCCTACTGAAAGTATTCCAGGCAATTGAGAAAGAAAGCTAGCATCTCATGATTTTACATCTGCCTGTTCTTGTACCAATACTAGGCTGTTTGAATATTGTAGACTTATAATAAAGTTTAAAGTCTGGAAGCGTGATACTTCCTGCTTTGTTTCTTTTGCTGAGGATTGTTTTGGCTATTTGTGGTCTTTTACACTTCTATATGAATTTCTGTATTGTCGTTTCTAGGACTGAGCAGAATGATGTTGGTAATTTAATGGGTATTGCGTTGAATCTGTAGATTGCCTTTGGTAGTATGGACATCTTAACAATGTTGATTCTTCCAATTCATGAGCATGGAATATTTTTCCATTTGTTTGTGTCATCTTTTATTTGAGCAGTGTTTTGTAGTTTTCATTGTAATGGTCTTTCACTACTCTGGTTAAAAAGATGCTGAGGTATTTCAATTTTGTGTGTGTGTGTGGCTGTTCTAAATGGGGCTGTGCTTTTTATTTGGTTCTCTGCCTATTTGTTGTTGGTGTATAAGAATGTGAGTGCTTTTCATAAATTTATTTTGCACCCTGGGACTTTGCCAAAGTCCTTTATCAGTGTAAGGAGGTTTTTGACAGATTCTTGTGGATTTTCAAGGTATAGGATCATATTGTCAGCAATGAGGGATAACTTAACTTCCTCTTTTCCTATTTGTATACCCCTGATTTTCTTGTCTTATCTGATTGCTCTAGCTAGGACTTCCAATACTATGTTGAACAGGAAGGATGAGAGTGGGCAGCTTTGTCTTGTTCTGGTTTTCAGGGGGAAATGCTTCCAATTTCTGTCCATTTAGCATTATGTTGGCTTTGAGTTTATAATAGATGGCTCTTACTATTTTGAGGTATGTTCCCTCTATGCTTATGTATTCAAAGTTTTCTTCTTATCAAGAAAAGATGCTAGATTTTATCAAAAGTTTTTTCTGTATATAATCATATAATAATGTGGTTCTTGTTTTTACATCTGCTGATGCACTAAATTACATTTATGGTCTTGTGAATGTTGAACCAGCCCTGCCTCCTGGAGATGAAGTTTACTTGGTCATGGTGGATGATTTTTGAGATATATTGTTGGATCCAATTTGTTAGTATCTTGTTGAGAATTTTTACATCTATGTTCATCAGGGATATTGGCCTGTAGTTCTCTTTCTTTGTTGGATCTTTACCTGGTTTGGGTATCATGAGATGCTAGCTTTCTTTCTCAATTGCCTGGAATACTTTCAGTAGGATTGGTATTAGCTCCTCCTATGTTTTGTAGCGTTCCACTGGAAAGCTGTCTGGTCCAGGGTTTTTTTTGTATGTAGTTTTCTTATGATGGAGTCAGTTTTCTGGGTTGTCATTGGTCTATTTATTGTCTCAATTTCTTCTTGTTTCAATCTTGGGAGGTTGTGTGATGTCAGAAAGTTCTCCATTTCATTAAAGCTATCAAGTTTGTTTCCATATAGGTATGCATAGTAATCTCTGATAATCTTTTGTATTTTTTCGAGGTCAGTTGTGACTTAACTTTTTGTCTTTCTGTTTGTGTTTATTTGAGCCCTTTCTCTCTTTTTCTTGGTCATTCTGACTAGGGGTCCATCAATCTTTTTTATCTTTTCAAAGAACCAACTTTTTTCTTTTTTGTTGATTTTTTTCTATGATATTTCTGTCTTCTTTGTTTTATATTTGGGCTTTTACTTTGGTGATCTGGATTCTTCTGCTGAGGTTAGGGTTTTGGTGGTCTTGCCTTTCCAGCTCCCTTAGGTGATTTGTTAGGTTGGTTATCTTGTGATCTTTCTATTTTCTTAACGTGTGTTCATAGAGATATAAATTCCCAGCTTAGTATTTGTTTTATGGAATCCCAGAGGTTTTGGCAAGA
>CAUYQG010144899.1:0-10164 GCA_963574415.1 Tarsius wallacei | reverse complement strand
AACCTCTCTGAGCCTCAGTTTCCTCGTCTGCAAAAGGGCAATAAAGCCTATTTTATAGCCATCTGGTGAGGATAAAATGAGACCACATTTGTAAAACAATTGGCACACCGTCATGGGCAGAGAAGGAAAGGTAGGAACAGGTGTCCTAAGAGCTGGCAAAAATAAGGTCTTATACACCTCTGGATTCCCAACCCCTGTGTCTTCTGAATAAATGAATGAGGAATGAGTGAATGTGAGTCTCACATCCTGAATGCCCAGTGGGGAAGGTGTTCACACACTTATTGCTGCGTGAGAAGTGGCAGCCTCTGTCTGAGAAGCCTTCCTCAAGGCTTTCGGGAGGGCAGGTGGGGCATGGTGAAAAGAACACGGACTTGGGATGCCATGCCCTGATGCCAGCTCTGATGCCAGCCATCCCCCCCAAATTGTCAATAAGCACAAACCCCAGTGGGAGCAGTAGCAGGCACTGTGCTCTTAAGCCTGGGACCCTGCTCCCTCCCCTCTCTTTAAAAGAGAGACAGTTATGATAGCTGCAACAATAACAATAGCAGCGACTACTTCACAGAGTTGACATGAAGGGGATATGCTTGTGAAAGTGGTGGCACTGGCCGGATGTAGTGACTCATGCCTGCAATTCCAGCACTTTGGGAGGCCAAGGCAAGAAGACTGCTTGAGCCCAGGAGTTTGAAACTAGCCCCAGCAACATAGCGAGATCTTGTCTCTACAAAAAAAAAAAAAAAAAAATTAGCTGGGTGTGGTGGTATACACCTGTAGTCTCAGCTACTTGGGAGGCTGAGGTGGAAGGATCGCCTAAGCCCAGGAGGTCGAGGCTGCAGTAGGCTGTGATTGTGTCACTGCACTCCAGCCTGGGCAACAGTGAGACCCCAATTAAAAAAGAAAAGAAAAGAAAGTGGTGGCACCAAGAGCAGAATAAACACTCAACAAATGCTTGTTGACTGAATGAATTCACTGATAGATCCATGTGGCTGGGACACTTCTCCAATCTGCAAAGTTTGAGAAGAGTTCCTCACTGCGTCAGTGCTTCAGGTAGGAAGTTTCTCCACTATCTGACCTGCTTTTCTCCTGCTGCAATTTAAAGCCTCTTACTCCTCTGTCTATGGTGGCAGGGAGTTGGCCAGCAGCTGGTGAAACCTCTCTACAACACCGGTCTCCCCTGCCTTCCAGGAAACCAGACACAACAGACTCCTTGGAGTCATGCAGTAATGTTGTAGAGTGTGCATCGACTAAACTCATATCAAATCAATGTGACGCCAAGCCATGGCTCTGCTGCCCACGTAAAGCATTCCAGCCCTTGCTCCTGGCATCTGGCACACTCTGGATCTCTCCCCTCATCCAGTTATGTGTGTACAAGACTCAGCCTGGACCAGTCACCCTCAAAATTTGAGTCAAATTAAGATTGTTCTTGCACCACACACCATTTCGCATTATCTGTGCTATGGTTTGACTGTATTCAGCTCCATATTAACCCACTAGTCCCAGGTGGTCCCACAGATGCTATTGGGCCTGCATTGAGGAGAGACATCCCCATCTGATTCGGTAAGAGTGGCTGGGATGCTGGCCTGGTGGTGGCACAGGTGACCAGCAGAAAGGTAGCGTCAGGAATCAAGCATGTCTCCTTCCCTTCTCTTCCTCTTCACAGCCATGATATCACCAGATCCCCTGTAAAGTCTGCAGGCAGGTTGCCACTGCTCTCATCTCACAGATGAGAAGTCGGAGGCCCTGAGAGCAGCCACAGAGCCAGGTGCTCAGAGTGGGAAGATACCCAGATGCACCCTCCCACCCTGCACCCTCTCCAGGGTCCTGGACACTCACTCCCTTATTCCCCAAGTCAAGTCTTGATGGATCAGACTGGATAAGGCTCCGAGCAACACAGGGCTGGGGCCTGGGAGCTGTGGGCGAGTCCCCACCGATGAATGACAGGCAATTCAGACAATTCTACACGCCTTGTTTAGGGCATCTGAGAGCTGGACAAGCCTGGAGCCCAAGGTCTCCGGGACAATCACTTTTCATACCCTCTTTGGGGAGTAAACAGTATTAAGACTGGGGCAGGAAAGAGAATGATGGACACACCACCACTGCCCCAAACACACCCCCAAACACACGTATGTACACGTAGGTGCACACTCACCTGCGTACACACCCAAGCTCCAAATCATTCCTTCAAAGCTTCTCTGCAGGTGCAGGGATGCAACCTCACTGCTGCCCCAGCCCTTTGTGCCCCTGACTCCAGCCTGTGTTCAGGTTACCTTTATACCCTCCTCTCCCTTTCCACCCCCAGCTTCCTGGTCTGGGGTGCCAAGTGGACCTGAGCACTCTGGGCCCTGAGGGGGGCCAGCCATGAGCTGCTAAAGCTGGTCATAAGGGGACACAGGCTGGTCCAGCTCGGCTTCTGCAGGTGTCTCCTCCCCCACTCTTAAGACAAGGGGGGCTGAGCCTAGCAGGCTGTGGAAGGTGCTGGAGTGTGCCTCCTTTCCTTTTGTAGAGAGGAAAAAAGGAAAAGAGTAAGGAAGGAGGGGACATGGACAGAGACTGGAAGGGAACAGAGAAACTGAAGACAGTTCATCTGTTGAGGTTGTGAAATGGAGAGTTTGGTTCCTTTTGGTTTATTATTGCTGTTATGATGGCTTTCATGCAATAACTAAAACAGGGAGGGGGTCTTTGGGGTCAGTGTCAGAGTTGCACGATGCTGCAAATTTGGCAGGCTGCAGATTCCCAGGGAGGGTAGACAGGGTGGAGCCCGGGATAGAGATGCAGAGGTGTGGGGGTGGGAATGGAGTGAGAAGTTGAGGAGGGATTCCTTGACTCTCTCCAGGACTTCCTCCTGGAGGGCTGTGAGTATTCTTCCCCAGGCTCAATTCCTGGTACTCTGGGTCCTGCCAGCTCAGATTCCTGAACTTCCAGAACATAATTGTGTTCCAACTCATCAGGGCAAGGCCTCGGGCCGGCTGGGAGCAGGCTGCCATTCCCCGATGCGCACCCGTCAGTGCCCAGATCCATCTGGAGAGCAAACGGTTGGCTGAGGAGAGCTAGGGGAAAGAGCCCACCAGGCACACCACCCCCCATCTGCTCCTGACACGTGACACATGCCGCAGCCAGGGAGGGAGAAGGCTGCAGGTGGTTGGCTCATGCGGAGGGGAGGCTGGGAGAAAGAACAGGGCCCCGCACAAGCCCCCGCCAGAAGCCTTTCTGGAAGCTGCTCCAGCCCCACCCCCTTGCCAGGGAAGCCCCCTCTCTCCTGCACACAGGTGAAAAGCTGGTCTGAGTGAAGACCAAGCCTGGGACTGCACTACCACCACTGCTCCAAACACAAGTATGTACACGTGGGTGCACACTCACCTGCGCACACACCTAATCATTCCTTCAAAGCTTCTCTGCAAGGTGCAGGGATGCAGCCATTATTACTGCTGCCCCAGCCCTTGGTATCTACAAGGCTTGTCCTCCTGGGTTTGGGTGTGTGTGGGGAGGGGAGGGCAAGGCAGGGACACATGACTGAGGACCTCTCAGGTGGACAGTGCCTGGGAGGTGAGCAGGCCATGGGACTTGGTGAGGGGGCAGAACAGAGAGCTCCAGCCCTGGGCCAGGGTATGGAGGAAAGCAGGGGGGTCTTAAGAGAAGTACAGTGGCTCTTTCTGATTCCATATAAAAGCAGCCCTTCTTAGAGACAGAAAGATGGTGAAGAGCTGACAAAGACCTTCCAGTGTTTAATGAATGTCTCTCTTTAAACCTGGCCATTGGTGCCAAAGCCCCTTAAGCTGCACATTCATGGGGCCCAGTTATAATAAGAATAACAGCTAACAGGCTTACTATTTGCAGGACTTTATCTGTGACTCACCCTGCAGGCCCGGCCCCCACCCCCAGCTCTTCTTTACCGCAATGGAACTAGAATAGAGCGGGTGGTAGGGGCCTCCTGGAGGAGCATCTGAAATGCCGGAATTCCGGGGAGGGAGCCTGGAAGTGTTGGAAGTGTCCTCCACTCAGGTCCCAAGGACAGCAAGCCCCAAGGACATGCAAGGGAGCAGGAAGCCATGTCACTTTCCTCCCAGAAGCCTCAGTCAAGTGCCTGCAGGTATGATCGGCAGGCAGATGTGGGAGCGCTGGACAAGAGGGATGGAGAGTGGGCGCCAGGCCTGGGGGTGGGGTGTGGTAGAGGAAAGGGCGGCACAGCTGAGCCCCCGCCTGCCAGGAAAGGGGCCGCTGCTGGCTGGCAGGGAAGGAGCGTGACAGATGTGGCCCTGCCCAGCTGCGCCTCTCCTGGCTCTGGCCTCAGTCTGGGCAGGGGAAGGAGAGAGAACGGGACCCCAATCCAGGGACATCACTGATGTCTACCTTAGGAGGTGGAGACCAAGGCAGGGCCCTGCCTCCTGCTCCTCCTCCACACCACCCTCCCTGCCCTGGCGCAGCCTGGTTCAGCACTGAGCACTCACACCACAAAACGCGCGGGCCTGGGTTCAAATCCCAGCCCACGATTCCTTAGCCCCTCCCAGTCAGTTCCCTCAACTCTGAGACCATGCAGGGCAGTTGTGAAGATTCAAGATAATGTTTGCAAAGGCGCACAGCACTGTCTGGCACCTAGAAAACACTCGATAAATGTCAGCCATTATTTTATCATCATTATTAGTGTGGTGATTATGGGGACCTTCCATCTCCCACTCCAGACACAATAGCTTCGTAAGTATGCTTCCTCTCATCTCTCCCCTCCAGTCTTCCTACACAGAGCTGCCAGAACACAGTCCACAGCAGTGATTTGGTCGTATTATTCTGCAGCTAAAGAACCCAACTGTCCACACGATCAAATCCAAACGCCCTGTGAGGCAAGGCCCTTCCCATCTGCCACAGATGCCCTCTCCTGCCCCCTGTCTGACCATTCCCTCTCCATTCCCTTCCCTACCCTTCACACCAAATCCAGCCACCCCTCCTGCGTGGGCCCACCTCAGCACCTTGACTCCTGCTCTTTCTTCCGTGCAGAACGCCCTTTCCTCCAATGAAGACTCCTCACCCATCAAGGCTCAGACACATGCCATTTCATCTATGAAGCCCATTCCGATCCTCACACAGCAGATGGCTTCCTCTGCTGACAGATGCATTGTGTGGTTTACTCTCAACACTTACCCACCCTGTGCTGGGCTGTGTGTGCAGGAAGTGTTTCTCAAAGTGTGGTCCTGGGACCTGCAGCATCTACATCCCCTGGGAACTTGTTGAAAATGCAAATTCTGGCCAGGTATGGTGGCCTATAATCCCAGCACTTTAGGAGGCCAAGGTGGGAGGACTGCCTGAGTCCATGGGTTCGAGACCAGCTCGGGCAACTTGGCAAGACTTCATCTCTACAATAAATCAAAAAATTAGCCAACGTGCATGTGCCTGTAGTTCTAGCTACTCGGAAGGCTGAGGAGGGAGGATTGCCTGAGGTTGAGGCTGCGGTGGCCGTGAGCATGCCAATGCCCTCCAGCCTGGGTGACAGAGTGAGACTCCAACTAATAAATGAATGAATAAATAAATAAATAAAATGCAAATTCTTAGGCTCCACCCCAGGCCTACTCTAGATTCTGTCTTACACTCAGTTGGGGAATCAATGATGTAGAGTACCTGTTCTGTACAGGTGATGCTTGGTACACAGAGAGAAGTGATGGGTTAGATCAGATCATCAGATCACCCAGGCAGCTTTGCAAAAATACAGCTGCTTGGGCCTGACCTTTGGAGATCCTTTTTTTTTTTTATCCTGACATTTTCTTATGAATATTTTCAAACATGCAAAGTAGTTAAAAGACCGAACAGTAAGCACCATCAACATTGTGCTCCATCTTCTTTGTCCCATACCTAGCCATCATCCGCCTACCCATGCATTCATCCATTTGATTTTTTGATGCATTTCAAAGTAAGTTGCAGACATCATACACATCACACAATCACATCTGAGTGACTTAAAAGCCCTCCAGGTGGTTTACACTGTGCAGCCAGGGCCTCTCTGATCCCAGCTGAGAAACTGACAGCCTCCTAGGTCCAGCTCCCGCTGAGAGATGGGTATGAAGAGGAGGAGGAGGAGGAAGAGGAGGAGGATGTCTGCTCTGCCTCCCCCTCCCACTGTTGCAACAATTGAATGAGATCACACTTGAGAAAGCCCTCTGTCAAGGGCTGTATGATGAACAGGAAACAACCCCTGACTCCACACTGGAGAGGAAAGTTGTCTGGAGCTGTCATGGGGTTGCCAGATAAAATTTGAATAGAAAACAAATGACACTTTTTTTAGTATAAGTACATCCCAAATATTGCATGAGACACGCTGAAATAGTCTTTGTTGTTTATCAGAAATTCAATTTTTAAAATTTTTTTGAGTTGGGGTCTTACTCTGTAGCCCAGGCTGGAGTGCAGTAGCATGATCACAGCTCACTGCAGTCTCAATCATCTGGGCTCAGGTGATCCTTCCACCCCAGCCTTTTGAGTAGCTGGGACTACAGGCTCCTGCCACCACACCCTGCTAATTTTTTTTTTTTTTTAAAGACCGGGTCTCACTATGTTTCCTAGGCTGGTCTTGAACTCCTTCCTGGTATCAAGTGATCCTCCCTCCTCAGCCTCCCAAAGTGCTAGAATTACACGTGTGAGCCACTGTGCCCAGACTGAAATTCAAATTTAACTGGACATCCTGTATTTTTATTTGCTCAGTCTGGCAATCCTAGAAGTATGCCCTGTCCTGTTCAGAGAAGCAGGATTGGGACCCTCTACCAAAAGGGTCAGGACTGGCAACAGGGATTCCAGTTCTGTCCAGTCAGTCTCTTGTGCTCCTAGAATTTAAATGTTAATCTCATCCAAAAACACCATCACAAAAACATTCAGAATAATGTTTGACCAAATATCTGGGCACTGCAGCCCAGCCAAGTTGACACATAAAATTAACCATCACAGTCAGCAAGTCTCAAACATTAGGGCACAAAAACATCACTAGGGAGAACCAATTAAAATTCAGGCCCCCAGGCTCCACCCCAGAGATGCTGATGCATAGGTCTGGCCCAGTGCCCAGGAGCCAGCATTTTAGCCATCACTCCAGATGGCTCCAACCCAAGGGCTCCATGGGCCCACTTTGGGAAGCGCTGCAGTTGGCACTTAATAAATATTTGCCAACCAAAGGAATGCTGGAGGTAAGAGTGTGGGCAGAGAAGCATCTGAGTCAGGGCCAGGCCACTCCCGCAAGACTGTCCTGGAGGCTTTGTGTATTGCCCCCGGGGAGCGATGGCAGATAGGGAGCCAGTCAGTCAGCCTCCCCCCAGGCAGGGCTCCACAGCTGAGTTTGCAGACAAACACAGGAGAAGGAGCTACAGGCAGAGGGCAAGACTTGTGCCTACCCCGGCCCTGGCACCAAGCCAAAGGGCAAATCCCTGAACCAGCCCAGGCCCCACCTGGTCCTCAGAGTGCCCCTTTCTATCCCATGTGAGTCAGTGGAGTGGACGTGCTTAGCCTCTCATGAGCTGATGAGATCATAGCTCAGGAATCTATGTGCAGTCGGTTGCCCCTGAAAAGAACCGCTCACTCAGCTGGGGAAGCGAGCAGCTGAACGTTCACAGGCCGGCTGGGAAGGCGGGGCGCAGGGCCGCAAGACCCACGCGGCATCCCAAACGCTTCCAGAAATGCCAGACAATCGACCCGGGGCTGTAGGAGCCTGTGATGACAGAGCTTGTTTCTTAATGGACTCCCATAGACCGTGGGTCAAAGTGATATCCCTGAAAATCTAACAGCTGAGTAGGTAGCTGCCACAGAGGATGGAGGGAGCTAGGTAGAAAGAGCAGCTGGGTGGTTGGCTGGGCCGGTCTCCCAGCACTAGCATTCTAAACATGTCTTCATGACACGAGGCTGGGGGGGAGGTGGGAGGGCAGAGGCCTCTGCCAGGTGGTTCAAAGTGAGAGCCCTGCTGGACCTCCTTCAGGGTTGGAGAGGCATGGACCGACAGCTTTGTGTCAGAAGACTCATTCATCCTCAGCTTCTTGCCTGATGTGGAATGAGTAGGTGCTCAATAAATGCATGCTCAGCTCAGCTAGGTAAAGGGCAAAGCAAGGAGGAGAAGAGAGGAGGCTGGTGGTGTTCTCACTTCCCTGGAACAGCTGTCACTTCGTCCTGTAGCTCCAAGATGTTCTGTTCCTACCGCCCCCCTCACCCCGTGTGACCTCAAAAGCCACCTGGCTCCCATCCTCCTGTCCAGTCCTCCCCGGCCATCTTCAGGAAGTACAATCGATTGCACAGCAGCTAGAAATGAGGTTCAGAAGAGGAGTCACAAGGCACAAAGAATGCCTCAAAAAGAAAGGATGAAGGACGAGAGCCCTCCAGTCCACAAAAGAACAATGGGATGCATGGGACTAGAGGGTTTAGGGAAGAACCCAAACTCTCAGGTCTTCCCTGGAGGGCTCTAATCTAGAAGATGTGACCACAGATGCCATTACTCGAAGGACAAGTAAGACAACGTGGACATGGACAGTGGAAAGACCCGCTGAGGAGAAGAATCAGAGCAGAAGCGAAATGGCAGACCCGGTTCCCTCTGTCTCTGGGAGCACTCAGGTATCTCCAGGAAGAAATGCTGCTTTGCCTGGCATGGACCAAGAGGCCAACAGGCAGCCCGCCGTTGCGATCATCTCCACATCTTCTGACTCTCTTCCTATATTTCGCTATGCCACCTCTGGGGCCTACAAGTTCCAAATAAGTTTTCTGCCTGCTGCGTAAATAGCGCTACTCTCATTTGTGCTAAAGCTGCCATTTGCCGGCGTCAAGGGCTGCCTTTCTCCTTCACCCTGATTTCAGGGACTTGGAGATCAAATCCACGTGTCACCCCATCGCAGCCTTAAGAGGGTGGGGGCGAGGGTTCACAACTGGGATGTCTCCCTTCACTTTTTCCTTCCTGTCCTGGGTTCCTGGTAGATTTGTCACCTCCTTTAGAAAGACAATCCCTTAGAGAAGGAACAGCAGGCCTACATCTGGTTTTCCCAGATGACATGTTCCCAGCACCCTCACAGTAATGCTGGGCTACCTGGCTGGGCTTTTTGGCCAAACCAGCACATGGGGCCAAAGTCTTTAGGGGAACGTATCCAACAGCTCCTTAGATTTGCTGGGTTCTGTCAGAGTGCTGATGACTCCAAACTTGTGGATGCGGTTTGACTTATTTTTTCTTCAGTGTGTAGCCTTGCATGTCCAGGGCGATGTGAAGCTACACTTTTGGGGCTGTACACCATAGCTCTCCTGACATTTCATCACTTGGAAGCTTTGGCTGTTACCCACATTTTGTGCTGGACTCTGATATTGACTTCCCCCATCCAAAAAGTCTCATTTCCCTTCTGTTTCATTCTTAAGCCAATCTCTGACTCACGACACAGAATCCCATCCCAGTCCCAAGGCGATATGTTGTGGTGTGGATCTGGAGGACCAAGGAAGCCCTCCCCATGCCAGGGTATGGGATGCTGGGCAGGGCAATGGTGAACATCACCCACCTCCCTGGAGAGCTTCAAGACCAGGGCTCCAGTCAAGAGCAGTCCTCTTCCAGAGGCCAGGCAATGGCTCAAATTATGATTATTTTTATTGTGGCAAAGTATATATATCACGTTCGTGACCCACCTGGGCAACTTGGCGAGACCTCATCTCTACAATAAATCAAAAAAATCAGCCGGGCATGGTAGCGCACGCCTGTAGTTCCGGCTACTTGGAAGGCTAAGGCGGAAGGATCGCTGGAGCACAGCAGGTCAAGGCTGCGGTGGCCGGAGCGGCCACTGCACTCTAGTCTGGGCACGGAGTGAGACTCCAACTCAAAAAAAAAAAAAAAAGTATATATATCACAAGATTTACCATTTTAACAAAATTTATCTTTAAATAAATTCATCACCACCATTCATCTCCAGAACTCACTCATTTTCCCCACCTGAAACTCCATACCCATTAAACAATGTCTCCCTGATCCTCTCTCCCCACAAGCTCCTGAGAACCACCATTCTACTTTCTATCTCTATGAATTTGATTATTTTAGGTACTTCCTGTAAGTAGAATCACATAGTATTTGTCTTTTTGTGACTGGCTTATTTCACTTAACATAATTCCTTCAAATGATTTTTTTTTTTTTTAGTTTGAGTAGAAAAACGTGCCCAGAAAAGAGTTCAGTGGCCCCAACCGCCAAAGCAGCCG
>CAUYQG010144897.1:0-56814 GCA_963574415.1 Tarsius wallacei | reverse complement strand
GAAGGCTGAGGCGGAAGGATCGCCGGAGCCCAGCAGGTCGAGGCTGCGGTGGCCGGGAGCGGCCACTGCACTCCAGTCTGGGCAACGGAGTGAGACGCCAACTCAAAAAAAAAAAAAAAGGGTAGAGGTAGTTATTCTAGTATGAGACAAAACACACTTTAAACCATCAAAAGTTTAAAAAGCACATGAAAGGACACTAATAATGATAAAAGGCTCAAGCTGCCAGCAAGAAATATCCATCTTAAACATAAATGCACCTGACACAAGAGCATCAGTTTTTTAACAATTACCAGGTAAACTAAGAGAAGAGGACACAGACACACAATCATATCTGGAAAACACAATACCATGCTAACAGCTCTAGACAGACTACTGAGGCAAAAAGCAACAAGGAGATCTGTAACCTTAACTCAACACTTGACCAAATGGATTTAATAGACATTTATAGAACACACCACCCATCAACTATAGAAAATACATTCTACTCATCAGAATATGAAACATACTCCAAGATCTATTACATTCTTGGACATAAATTAAGAGTGAACAAATTTCAAAAGATCAAAATAATACCATGCATCTTTTCAGACATCAGTGGATAAAAATAAATATTGCCACCAACAAGATCCCCCAAAACACACAAAGAAATGGTCACTAAACAACATGCTGCTGAATGATTTCTGGGTCAACACAGAAATCAGAACAGAAATAAAAAGATTTTTGGAAAGAAATGAAAATAGAAATGCATCATATCAGAATCTCTGGGATGCCATGAAAACAGTATAGAGAGAAGAAGTCATAACATTGCATTCACAGATCAAGGAAATAGCAAAATCACAAGTGAACCATCTAATGTCATACCTAAGGGAGCTAGAAAGAAAAGATCATATAAATCCTAATTTCAGTAGAAAATTCATATTTCTAATATAAAATCACAATTGGAGACTATAGAAGAAAAATATCATAGAAATTATCAACAAGACAAACAAGCAGTTTCATTGAAAGGAAAAATAAGATTGACAGATCTCTGGCCAAACAGATCAAAAAAAAAGAAAGATAGAGAGAGAGAGAGAGAGAGAGAGAGAGAGAGAGAAAGTCCAAATAAACAAAATTAGAAATGAAAAAGACAATGTAAAAACTGACCCTGAATAAATTCAAAAGATTATCAGAGATTACTATGGGCATCTGTATGCAAATAAACTAGAAAATCTAAAGGAATTGGAGAATTTTTCTGGCTTCACACAACCTTCCAAGGTGGAAACAAGAAGAAATTGAAACTCTAAACAGATGAATAACAATCCAGGAAATAGACTCAGTCTTTAGAAACTTCCCTGCTATCAAAAATAAAAAAAATTTAAAAAATTAAAAAAATAAAAATCTCATGACCAGATGGCTTCCCAGCTGAATTCTACAAGGCATACCAGGAGGAGCTGATACCAATGGTACTAATCTTACTGAAAGTATTCCAGGCAGCCAAGAATGATGGAATTCTCCCTAACTCATTTTATAAAGCTAACATTATACTGATACCCAAATTTGGCAAAGACCTGAGAGGAAAGAGAATTACAAGCCAATCTCCCTGATAAATGAAAACACAAAAATTTTCAACAAGATTCTAGTAAATTGAATCCAGCAACACATCTTAAGGATCATCCACCATGACCAGGTGGGCTTCGTTCCTGGGATGCAGGGCTGGTTCAACATTTGCAAGATCATAACATAATTCAGCACATTAAAAGATATAAAACCAAGAACCACATGATTATCTCATTAGATGCAGAAAAAGTATGTGACAAAATCCAGCATCCTTCTTGATAAAAATCCTTTTGTGACAAAATCCAGCATCCCTTCTTGATAAAAATCCTTAAGCACCTAGGCATAGAAGGAACATTCCTCAAAACAATAAGAGCCATCTATGATAAGTCACAGACAACATTTTGCTCAATGGACAGAAGCTAGAAGCATACCCCCTGAGAACTGAAAAAAGACAAGGATGTCCATTCTCACCCCTCCTGTTCAAAATCATCCTGCAAGTCATAGCCAGAGCAAACAGGCAAAAGAAGGATATCAGTGGTATCCAAATAGGAAAGGAGGAAGTTAAGTTATCCCTCTTTGTGGGTGATATTATTCTATGCCTAGAAAACCCTAGGAAGTCTGTGAAAAACCTCACAATGATAAATGACTTTGGTAAAGTCTCAGATTACAAACTCAACTTGCAAAAGATAGTTAATTTTCTATGCACCAGCAACAACCAGGCAGAGAACCAAATAAAAAACAAACCCATTCACAATAGCCACCAAAAAATAAATAAATAAATAACTTGGCATCTCTCTAACCAGAGAAGTGAAATACCTTTACAGCAAAAACTACAAAACGCTACTCGAAGAATCAAGGATGACACAAACAATTGGAAAATCATCCCATGCCCATGGATTAGAAGAATCAGTATTGTCAAGATGTCTATCCTATGCAGGCAATCTACAGAGTCAATGCAATACCCATCAGATCCATCAAATTGCCAACATCATTTTTCACAGACCTGGAAATGACAATAAGATATTCGTATGAAAATAAAAAAGAGGACAAATAGCCAAAACAATCTTCAGCAAAAGAACAAAGTGGGAGGTATCACACTTCCAGACTTTAAACTTCATTACAGAGCTACAGCAACAAAGACAACATGGTATTGCTACCAGAATAGGGACATAGACCAATGGAACAAGACAAAAATTCAGGAAGTAAAAACATTGTCCTTCAACCAACTCATTTTTGACAAATTCACAAATAACAATCACTTGCAACCATATTTAGCAAGTGGTTCTGGGAAAACTAATTAATCACAGGCAGGCAGAAGAATGAAACTGGACTTCTACCTATCTCCATATACAAAAATCAACTCAAAATGGATCAAGGACCTAAATGTAATAACTCAAACTCTAAGAATCCTAGAAGAAAACATAGGAAACACCCTTCTGGACTTCAGAGTAGGCAACAGATTTGTGACCAACTTCCCAAAAGTGAATGCTACAAAAGCTAAGATAGACAGGTGGGTCCTCATCAAACTGAAAAGCTTTTGCATAGCAAAAGAAACCACCAAGAGAGCAAAAAGACAACCCAAAGCATGAGGAAAAATATTTGCAAATTATGCCTTTGACATTCTAACTCTATGAGGAACTCAAACAAAGTGAAAGGGAAAAAAAACCATTAAAAAGTGGGAAAAAGACATGAAGAGACACTTCTCAAAAGATGATGTATAAGCAGCCAACAGACACATGAAAAAATGCTCAGCTTCACTAATCATCAGAGAAATGCAACTCAAAACTACAATGAGATACCACCTAACTCCTGTATGGATGGCTATCATTAATAAGTCAAAAAGCAACAGGAGCTGACTTGGCTGCAGAGAAAAGGGAATGCTTCTACACTGTTGGTGGGGGTGCAGACTTGTTCAACCTCTATGGAAAGCAGCGTGGCATTTCCTAAAATAACTAAAAATTGACCTTCCAGCCGGGCTCGGTGGCTCAGCCTGTAATCTCGCGCTTTGGGAGACTAAGGTGAGTGGATTGCCTGAGCCCGAGGGTTTGAGACCCGCCTGGGCAACTTGGTGAGACCTCATCTCGACAATAAATAAAAATTAGCCAGGCGTGGTAGCGCACGCCTGTAGTTCCAGCTACTTGGAAGGCTGAGGCGGAAGGATCGCTGGAGCCCAGCAGGTTGAGGCTGCGGTAGCCAGAGCGGCCACTGCACTCCAGTCTGGGCGACAGAGTGAGACTCCAACTCAAAAAAAAAATTGACCTTCCATACGATCCAGCAATCCCTTTCCTGGGAATATACCCAGAAGAACATAAATTACTCCACAAAAAAGACACTTGCACAGACATGTTTATTGTCACACTATTTACAATAGTAAAAACATGGAGACAACTTTGTTGCCCATCAAAAGTGGAATGGATTTAAAAAATGGGGTACGTGTACATGATGGAGTATTATGCAGCCATAAAGAAAGAATAAAATCATAACCTTCACAGCAATTTGGTTGTAGATGAAGATCACCATACTAAGTGAACTATCACAAAAACAAAAACTGAATATTGCATATTCTACCTCATAAGTGGGCCCTGAACACTAGTCATATTCGCACAAGAGTAAGATCGGCAGTCACTGGCCAGTGCTGGGGGAGAGAGAAGAGAGAGAAGGTGAGGGGTACATGACAACACAGTGGGTACCTGGCCCACTACCAGAGGGAATGTGGACCAGCTAGAAGCCCAAACTTCACCTCTATGAAGCCTACTTATGTAGTAAATCCTCACTCATACCCTACAACTCTATAATCAGAAAATCGGCCAGAACCGCCAAAATGACGAACACAAAGGGAAAGAAGAGAGGCACCCGGTACAAGTTCTCCGGGCTGTTTAGAAAACACAGAGCTGTTCCTTTGGTCACATACATGAGAATCTACAGGAAAGGCGATATTGTGGACATCAAGGGAATGGGTACTGTTCAGAAAGGAATGCTCCCAAATGTTAAGATGGCAAGGCAGGAAGAGTCTGCAATATCACCCAGCATGCAATTGGCATTGTTGTTAACAAACAAGTCAAGAGAAGATTCTTACCAAGATAATTAATGTGTGCATTGAGCATATTAAGCACTCTGAAAGTCAAGATAGCTTCCTGAAATGCGTGAAGGAAAATGACCAAAAAAGAAGGAAACCAAGGAGAAAGGCACCTGGGTTCAGCTGAGGAGTCAGTCTACCCTACCCAGAGAAGCACACTTTGTGAGGACCAATGGAAATGAGCTTGAGCTACTGGAACCTATTTCTTAGGAATTCATGGCTTAATAGTTATCAAAGATAAAAGATTTCTGGACCATAAAAATAAACTGAATCAATAATCCTTACTAATACAATGCCACACCAAAAGCATAATCCATAAAACTTACAAAAGATAAATTGAACTTTACTAAAATTAAAATATTTTGGTCTGCAAAAGATACTGCTAAAAGAATGAGAAGATACATCACAGATTGACAGAATACATTTGAGAATTACTTATCTTACAATGGTTTTTTAAAATATATATAAATAATTCTCAAAATCCACCAAAATTAACACACAATTTCTAAAATGGGCAACAAAGAACATAAATAGATGGCAATTCAGTGAATAAAAAGTGCACAACACTGCTATTTATTAGGGTATTCAAATTAGTACTATAAAAAGATCCAACTACATATCTATTAGTATGTCAAGGAAGAGAGTCCTGCCGATATCAAGTGTTGACAAAGATATAGAACAATTCAAACTCTGGTACATTGCTGGCAAAAATGCAAAATGTTGCAATCACTTTGGAAAACCGTATGGTAGGTTTTGTTTGTTTGATTTAAATAGTTAACTATATACTCGCTTTATGAGGGGTATTTACCCAAAAGAAAAACTTATGTTTACACAAAAACTGCACATTAATGTTTATAGATGCTTTATTCAAAATTACCAAAAACTGAAAACAACACAAACATCCTTCAGCAGGTGCATAGAAAAATAAACAGTGATTATATCATACAACACAATAAAAAAATTCACTATTTGCTTATGCAAAATTACTAAATCTCAATTTTTGTCCCATAAGTAAAGTTGTCAGAAATAAAAATCTAAATTTCATGTGATTAAATGTATATGACATTTAGAAAAAACAAAGCCACTGAGACAGAAAGTAGACCAATAGTTGTAGAAGTTGAAATTGTGGTGAGGGACTGACTACCAAGTTGTAGCATAAGGCAGTTCTATATCATGATTATGTTGGTAGATACACAACTCTGTCAAAATCCATAAAACAGGACACCACAAAAATGAAATTTGATTATATGTCAATTAAAAATTAAATTATGAAACGATACCTCTAATATTTTTATTTAGCTTGCCTGTCCCAGTTTTTACATAGGCGTTAAAACTTTTGTTTCTGGTGTCTTAATGAGGAGCCTTAGGAGAGTAAATATATTATAGATATATTCCCAAGAAAAGAAGTTGGAATAAGGAAGACTACCAAAAATGGTAATACCCACTCTGCGTCAAGCACAATATTCATTTGCATTCATCATGCCATTTAGCTTTTACATCAACCCTATGAGATGAGTAGTTGCCATACAGATATTTATCCTACAAGAAGAACAGGAAATCAAGGCTTAGAGAGGCTAAATGTCTAATTCAGCAATTGTGCAATCTCAATTACACTATTATAGGGCACTTATTTATTATTAACTGGGGCTCTTGTGATTTGTGGCTGAAGGATATAGAAGCAGATGAGGTTTGGATTCTTTGCTGTTTCCTTCTCTCCCAAGGCGATCCACTGTGTGGCATATGAGACAGGTGTCCTTGGTGAGAAAATGTTACTTCATAGAAATTCCTCCCTTCAGGAGGTTCAGGAGCTTGCTGGGGAGGTGACAGCAGTATATCCAGTGCCACACTGTAACTAATGTGACACACTATTAACAAAATAATAGGTGCTTTCTTTCTTGTCTTTCTTTCAATGTCCCTGAGCTATCAAATGTGTAATCATCAAAAAAAAAAATCATATTATTATTTTTCTGTGAAGACTAAGGCTGATTTTACCCTTGCTTTTTGAATATGAGTCGACACGAACACAGGCAAATGGAAAATATTTCTTAGAGAAAATCTATGCTGTCTAGATAATCACTCACTGTGTAAGCTGTACTTCCTGTGCTAATATTAATATTTAGTGTGTGCTGAACACGACATGAAAACATTTCTTTGAAAATGCACAAATACAAGGTTTCTAGATAATGTAGCTTTGTTGATGTGGGGACTCAAGTCCATTTTGTGTCATGTGTAGGTGAAAAACCGGGTTATGAAATGATGGAAGGCCCTGTTAGCAGCAGGGCCTGTGGGCAGAACTCAAGAATATGTATGAGTAAAAAGCAGAACCTTTCAGACAGACCAAAAAATAAATATTGCAAGTGTTAACGGGTACACTGGATGGTGTAGAATGAGAAAAGTAGGAACTCAGAGAACCATGAAAATTAAAAAGGCAAGAAGCACTATTAGGCATTGACTGCAAAGAAACAATAGTTGAAGCAACCTTTAGCAATGAGCTTCTCAATGCAATTTCCAACAAGGCAAGACTGTCTCGGGGAAGGGCCTTAGTCTGTCGTGTGCTGCTATAACAGAATACCTGACACTGGGTCATTTATAAAGACCAGAAATCTATTTTTTCATAACCATGGAAGCTGAAAATTTCAAAATCAAGATCTTGTTATTTGTTTCAGGTTTTCTCTCACAGCAGAGGGTGGAAAGGCAAGAGAGAGAACCCATTCTGAGGAGCCCTTTTAATAGCTTCATTAATCATAAATGAGGGTAGAACCCTCATGACCTAAACACCTTCCATCAGGCCTCATCTTTTGACATTACTGAATTGGGTATTAAGTTTCCAACACATACATTTTGGGGGACACATTCAAACCATAGCAGCCAGGCAACCCAAAATTCAAGTATAGAAGGAGGCAAAGAGCATTTTACTTGATTGGAAATCGAAATGTACTTGGATAGAAGAGAAGCACACTTGACAGTTTACTACGATTGTTCAGAAATTCATGTTTGTGACTTTGTATTAAGAAATTGGTGCAATTATCTTCATTGAAACTTGGACATTTCTATTTTGTTTTGGTTTCTATCTTTGGCAATATGAACTAGAAGGAGTTATGTTCCTGACTTACAGTCAATTTAAAAACCAACAAAATAGAACTCATCATTACCTAATTTGACTTATCCAAGCCAGTGCTAATTTTCATCCTTGTTTAAGGTTTATTAATCACTTACCTTTACTCTTAAACCAGAAGGTGTAAATAAGAGAATTTATCAGGATATTAATTTGTGTATGGTTTTTCCTTAATTTCCTCTCCTTTCATTCAAACAAGTTGCCAAGCCTACAAATTCATTGCCTCAGATCATTTTACAGGAGAGAAATCAGAAATATCCCAACAATGATGACCCTTCTTGTGTTCAAAAAATGCTAAAACAAGTTGAAGAGACTGTGAATAGAGAATGAAAAAGAAGAAAATTTCTAGAAATTAGGAAGCAACAAAAGGCACCAGACTCTGCCATTCTTGGACATTTGCAGCCTACTCTGTGGCAATGTCCCTTAGGAGAAGGCAAAGTCTTAGAGTGATGGAAACATGATGCACCTGAAGAGACTGGCCCCTGGACAGGTCCCCCAGTGTCTGCAAAAAATGCCCACACTCCATGAGTAGCTCAGAAGTCCTGCCAGATGTAGAAAATGTATCTAGCAACAACCATCAAAATGCAGTCAAGACTGAAGGACCTCTCCATATTTCAGAAGTTACATAAGTTTCCCAGTTTCTTGGGCCATCTTGGTAGCAGAAAGAATCCTCACACTGATTAAAATATAATTTTCTTCAAGAAGATAGAAGAATAAACAAGGGAGAGATTTGGAGGCAATATGTTGATTAAAAGAGAATTTTAAAAGTATTTTTGTTTCTTGCATTCCTGAATTTTTGGATTAATATTCTTTCATGGCATGTGCTTAATAATAATGTTTTATGATAGAGGATTAAGATGGCCTACATCAAGCAGCTAGAAAAGTTTCTTCTATGGAGTGAACAAAGATAGTTTCCTCAGCACTCAGAGAGGAATGGATCCAGCAGCATACCCTATGAATCTCCAAAGGAGAGATAAAAATCACTTAGAGCAAAGAAGAAGAAGAAAAAAAAATCCACTGACCTGGGCTGGAACTGTCCAAAGAAGGACTCTCTCCTGCACTGCACACTCCACCACAGCCCTCAAAAGCAGTGGGGAGAGTGAGTGACAGGGCTTTGGGAATTCTGTGTTCCTGCTGTAAACTTGCAGGAATTCCTGGGCCTCCTGGAACCCCAGCACCTCATAGGAAATCCCCTTCCTCACAGCTGTGCTTGGTTGTGGAATAGTGCAGGAAAAAAACCCTAGAGTCATGCCAACTGCCATTTTCCAAGAACTCAATACTTGCAGGGCAGAGTGGCTGCTTTCCAGTTAGCTTGGGAGGGAATGACCCCAAGTGCAAATTCCACAGCTACAGACAGTTCCTGGCTGAGCATTTTGCCTGAGAATCCCTGAGGCCCTGAGGCCAGCTGCATCCTGACTTTCAGATCATAGATTGCCTGAGGCAAAGGTGGGAGAAGGTAGAAAACAGTGCCATAGCAACATCCCACTGCCCTTGTGAAGTCTTCTGGGTCTACTCTGCACAACAATGTTACCCCAGTGGCCCAGGACACCACCCCCCTACCCCTCCACTCCCGCCTTCCTAATTTCCACTGGGACAGCTAAGAGTGCACATCTGTGGGTGCCCCATCTCCTTTCTGCTGCATGAACCCAAAGGGTTCAAAACAGAAAGAAAAATTGGGAGACTCCCAAAGACCCACCCTCAGTCTAGACTGGTAGGGCACTTACTTGGAGGGCACACACTCTCCATGGAGGAATCCTACAGCAACCATCATAGCTGGCATTCTCCCATAGAGGCACCTCCTGACTGGAGGTCAATAGTATAGCAGCAATATGGGACACAACACCACAGCTTTGGGGAAGGCCTGATCACAAATGCCAGCTAACAACACTTTCCAAGCCATACTGGCCACTCAAGATGCGGTGAGCCAGTGCAGAAAGCACAAGGCTGCCACATCTGGCAATTGGGAAACTCACCACACCAAGGCTGTTATAATCAAGGGAACCCTACAGTGAATATGTCAGCCTCCTGCCAACCACAAATAAGAAATAGTCTACCCAAATGAGAAGGAACCAGAAAATTCTGACAACATGAAAAAACAGTGTTCTCTAACATTCCCAAAAGACCAGACCAATGTCTCAGCAACGGACACTAATCAAAGTAAAACTGTTGAAACTTCAGATATAGAATTCAAAACTTGATGATAAAATTGGTCAAGGAACTTCAGGAGAAAACTGAAAAACAACATAAAGAAATTTTTAAAAAAATTATCCAAGACATGGATGAAAAATTATCCAAAGAGATACACACACACACACACACACACACACACACACACACACATCAACAACAACAACAACAACAAGCTGAAATTCTGTAAATGAAAGAAGAATATAGGGAAGAACAAAATGCAGTGCAACGTTCTAACAGGAGACTAGAGCAAGCAGAAGAAAGGATCTCAGAACTTGAAGACAAGGTTTTTGAGTCAACCCAATCAGACAACAATAAAGAAAAAAAATCAAGAGACAGAACAAAATCTCCAAGAAATACATAAATTATGTAAAACATTAAAACATAAGGATCATAGGTGTTCCTGAGGAAGAAGAAAAAGCAACAGGTTTGGAAAACCTATTTGAGGGAATAATGTAGGAAAACTTCCCTTGCCTTGCCAGAGATCTAAAAATTCAGATACAAGAAGCCCAAAGAAGGCCCAGAAGATTCATTGCATAGAGGACATTACCCAAGACATATAATCATCTGACTAGGCAAAGTTCATGTGAAGGAAAGAATTTTGAGAAGTGAGACAAAAACCTCAACTATCTTACAAAGATAAACCGATCGGACCAACAGCAGATTTCTCATAAATAACCCTCCAAACCAGAAGGGATCCGGCCCCATTTTCAATGCCCTCAAACAAAATTACTGTTAGCCAGGGATTTTCTTATCCCTCAAAGCTAAGTTTCATAAATGAAGAAGTCCTTTGCTGACAAGTAAACACTGAGGGTATTCGTCACCATTAGACTTGCTATATAAGAAGTATTCAAAGGAGCCCTAAATACTGAAACAAATGATTGAAATGCACAAGTAAAAAACTGCTGGAAAAAATAATTAAGTCCACAGACTTTATGGAACACCAACACAATAGAGAAAATAAATAAACAAAGCAATCACATAACCAGTATGATAAGTAGGATAGTACTTTACGTATCATTATTAACTCTGAACATAAATGGTCTCGATGCCCCACTAAAATGATATAGACTGGAAGAATGGATAAGAAAACACAACCCAAGTATCTGCTGTCTTCAAGAGACCTGCTTGACTCACAAAGACTCCTATAGACTCCAGGTAAAGGGGTGGGAGAAAATATTCCATACAAATGGAAACCAAAAACAAGCAGGAGTAACCAATCTCATATCAGATAAAAACAGATTCTAAATTAACAACAGTAAAAAAAAAAAAAAGACAAAGATGGGTATTATATAATGCTACAAGAATTAATCCAACAAGAGGACACAGCAGTTTTAAATATATATGCGCCTAACAGCAGAGCCACTCACTTCATAAAACAAATTCTACTAGAACTAATAATGTAGAGGATCAATAAACGTGATCCACTACATAAACAGAATTAAAAACTAAAACGATATGATCATTTTAATAGACACAGAAAAAGCACTTGATAAAATCCAGCATCCTTTTATTACGAAAACCCTCAGCAAAACAGGCATAGAGGAAACATTCCTCAAAATAATAAAAGTCATCTACAACAATACTATTATTGTAGCAATACAATAATAGGAAGAGATTTCAATACTCCATTGGCAATATCAAGGCAGAAAGTCAAAAAAGAAACATTGATGTTAAACAAGACTCTAAGGAAATGGAACTAACAGACATCTACAGAATATTCCAACTCAAGACTACAGAATATACATTTTTTCATCAGCACATGGATCATTCTCTAAGATAAACAATACGATAGGCCACAATTCATGTCTCAATAAATTCAAAAAATAGAAATCATATCAAGCACCATCTCATATCACAATGGAATAAAACTGGAAATTAACTCCACGGAGAACTCATGAAACCAAACAAAGACATGACTGGTAAATAATCTTCTCCTGAGTGATCCTTGCATCAACAATGAAATCAAGATAGAGATTTAAAAATGTCTTGAGCCGGGCTCGGTGGCTCAGCCTGTAATCCCACGCTTTGGGAGGCTGAGGTGCGTGGATTGCCTGAGCCCGCGGGTTCGAGACCCTCCTGGGCAACTTGGTGAGACGTCATCTCTACAATAATTCAAAAAAAAAAGTAGCCGGGCGTGGTAGCGCGCTCCTGTAGTTCCAGCTACTTGGAAGGCTGAGGTGGAAGGATCGCCGGAGCCCAGCAGGTTGAGGCTGCGGTGGCCGCTACCCTCCAGTCTGGGCGACAGAGTGAGACTCCAACTCAAAAAAAAAAAAATTCTTGAAACGAATGTCAACAATGAAGTAAGTTATCAAAATCTCTAGGACACAGCCAAAGGTGTGCTCAGAAGGAAGTTTATAGAGTTTAGGTGCTATTAATAAGACTGAAATGTCACACATTGACAACCTAACATCACACCAAAAGAAACTAGAAAAACACAAGCAAACCAAACCCAAAGCTAGCTGAAGAAAAGAAATACTGAAGATCAGAGAAGAACTAAATGAAATCAAAATTTTTTTAAAAAATCAATGAAACAAAAAGTTGGTTCTTGAAAAGATTAACAAAATTGCTAGACCACTAGCTAGATTAATTAAGAAATGAAGAGACAAGACACAAAATAGTACAATCAGGATTGAAAAAGGAGACATTACAACTGATACGATGGAAATTCAAAAGATCATCCAAGACTATTATGAACACGTTTTTGAAAACAAACCAGACAATCTAGAGGAAATGGATGAATTCTTAGAAACATATGACCACCAACTTTGAATTAGGAAGAAATAGAGACCCTGAGCAGACAAATAACAAGTAACAAGATTGAGATAGTAATTAAAAATCTTCCAACAAAAACATCCAAAAACTGATGTACTAACTGAATTCTAACAAATTTTCAAAGAAAAACTGGAACCAATTTTACTGAAGTTATTCTGCAAGATTAAAGAGAAGGGACTCCTCCCTAACTCATTCTATGTGACCAGTATCATTCTGATACCAGAGCAGGAAAAGACACACACAGAAAAAGAAAACTAGAGACCAATATCCCCTATGAACATAGACACAAAAATCCTCAACAAAATGCCAGCAAACTAAATTCAATAGCACATTTTTAAAAATACACCATGACCTAGTGGATTTTATCCCAGGAATACAAATCAATAAACATGATCTACTACATAAACAGAATTAAAAACTAAAGCTATATGATCATTTTAATAGAAACAGAAAAAGCATTTGATAAAATCCAGCATCCCTTTATTACTAAAGCCCTCAGCAAAACAGGCATAGAGGAGACATTCCTCAAAATAATAAAAGTCATCTACAACTAACTCACAGCCAATGTCATCCTGAATGGAGAAAATTTGAACATACTCCCCCTAAGAACTGGAACAAGGCAAGGATGCCCACTTGCACTACTACTATTCAAAATAGTACTAGAGGTCCTAGCCAGAGCAATCAGGTGAGACAAAGAAATAAAGGGTATTCAAAATGGTAAAGAATTTATCAAACTATCTTTGTATGCTGATGGTATAAACTTATGCCCAGAGAACCCTAAAAACTCCTCCAAAAGACTCCTGGACATGATAACTGAATTTGGTAAAGTTTCAGGATATAAAATCAACACACATAAATCAGTAGCACTGTGACTCACCAATAATGACCAAGCTGAGAATCAAATCAAAAACTCAATTCCATTTACAATAGCAGCCAAAAAAACCCCTAAAATACCTAGAAATCTATTTATCTAAGGAGGTGAAAGATCTCTTCAAGGAAAACTAAAAATTTTTTAAAATAATGCTTTGCATATTAAGCCAGCAAGTCTAAGTTGATACCAAATTTATAAGATCTCACATAGAAATACAGCTCTAATTTAAATTTTGTTAGTGTTGTCTAGTGTATGTGAATATAATGATTTTTATGATATCTTTAGGCTTACAAAATATTAGAAACAAAAATGAAAAAAAGACCACATAGGCCTACCTCATTTTTTTTTTCAGGTTAAAAATTCTGAAGTCCGACATCATACATGACTTCTAAGATGACCAGGTCCTAAGGTGAGGTTGGTACCAAAGCTCACATCTCCTGAAACACAGTCTCAGCTCCCCTGTTTCCATAAGGCACTCACGCCATTCTGCCCTGCTTCAACAGACACTAAGCAGAGGAGGAGACTTCTCCCTTCACTTAGGGCAAAGTTGTTGGTTAGCAAAATTTCTGTTATATTTAGAAAACAATATTCTTCCAGTAGGTCGCCCACAGGATGGTATTATTCTCCACATGAGGCCCTAAGGTTTTGAAAGCTTTGATTTTGATCTGTCATCTAGCCCACTTTTATCAATCCATGCACCTGAAGTGAGAAATTCTGCTAAGAAAAAGACAAAATGCCTCTCCCTCCCCACCCCACTAAAATCCTTATTAGAAAGACATGGGAACAGGAGATGATCTTATTGCTAGATCAATGCAGCAGAGTGGGCAGCACAGTGCTGGAAGAACAGTATTCTCCCTGTGGCAGAAAGAATAGGATTCTCCCTGTGGCAGAAAGAACAGGATTCTCCCTGTGGCTTTTGTGCAGTGCACACTGGAGAGAGAGGGTATGCATTTTGCATTGAAAAATTCAGCATCTTAGCAGTGAAATGAGAGTGAGAGGCATGGGAAATGGAGACAGGGACTTTGGGAAGAACCCTGGGCCTCTCATTGAAGACAGGGTCTGAGACAGTGGTGAGGTCTTCCTCAAGTGAAAGCCACAGCATTCAAAGGGAACTAGAAGTGAAAGGCACTGTAGGTAGTAGAGCACAGGAGCAACACTCTCTCAGGAAGAAGGTACTTCCCAGGAAGAAATGAGGCTAAGAGGTGGGGTGCACGACTTTTAGGAGCTGCAGTTCCAGCAAATTATCTACTGGAGAAATAGAATCACAGAAAAAGAATGTAAAAGTTGTTAGCACAATCCAGTTTTCCCTTTGCGTTTCTCTGGCACAGAGACAAATGGGCTGGAGTGGAGCAGTCATGTACTGTTTGCCATGTGTATCTAGTCACACTGCTTTCTCCCTCCTCTCCTTTCTCTCTTCTCTCTGCCTGTCTCAGATCTGTTTTTCGAAGTTTAGTCTGAACTCTGATTCTGATCACTATTTGGTAGTGCTTACTCTCTGATCCGATCTGCAATAGTGTTTCTGGTCTGTACCACCCAGTTTTGATCTATCCTGTGTTAACTTGTCTTATTGGTCATCTTTTCATGAGTATTCAGCTTTCCACTCCTAGACTGTAATCTTGTGGCTTTCATATCTGAATACCACCAGCCACTCAGTAAAGCACCTTAAACCTTATAAAGGTTATTAAGTGCTTATTCATGAAATTATTGACATTAAGTTTAAGGATGAGTTGAGCATTGTGTATCTCTCTGATTTTTTAAAAAAACACAACTCTATATAGGAGCTGTTTCTCTTTTGCAGTTAATTAATGGAAAAATTCAGTCATTTGCACTGGCAGTTAAAAGACTTCCTGCTGTATTCTGATTGTCTCCCCATTCAAAGTGATATGTTGAAATAGTAATAATCACCTGGAACAGATTACAAGACATTTTTGGTTTTGTTTCTTTTAAGTGATCCTAACCTCTTAATTAAACTTAAAAGTTTTAAAAATTAGATTAAAAGCAAACTACCAATTTCACACTTTCATTCAAATGTGAATTAGTTAATTATTTCAAACTTAATAACCACAAATTGAATTGATTATTTTTCTTTTGAAAAGACTCCCCTGAAGATTCTCAAAATAGATGAGTTCCCCCGTAGCTTTAAAATCTGAATTAACCAAACAATATCCACTTTGGAAGAAACAAAATACTTAAAAGCACATGATACTTCCATGTCTCTCATACCTTATCAGAGCACTTAGGACTGGTCATCATCCAATTCCTGCCTACCTTGCAGTTCCAGAGTTCATCTTTCCCCTTGTTGCACCTTATGCTCTTGCAATTCCTAGAAGATGCCCAAGATTTTGAGCCCCAGTCCTGGCATTTGCTTCTTTGCCTGGAGGATTGTCCTTCCCTTAAGTCATAGAGACAACTTATCCTCCTTCATCAGGGAAAGCAGAGCCATCTCTCAGGGCCCTCTGGCCCAAAGTGTCTCTCTCATAGCACTTTGACCTCTCTGCCTCATTCCTATTCCCTCTTCTCAGCTCAAAGGTCACACGGCAGAGAGATCTTCTCTGACCACCTTGTCCAAACTGGCCTTCCCAATTCCACTCTCTATCTCACTGTCTGCTTATTCCCTTTCGTGATGAAAACATGTAAGTACCTTCTTAAGCATTTTATTAATATCAGAATGTCTAGCTCATGAAAACAAAATTTGTATGTTTTAGGCATGTATGAATTTCCTTAAATTTGTTGAACAATAATGTGATTCATCAGGAATAGGAGGCTTGAGGATGGGGAAAAAGTAAATGGAAGGAAAGCTAATTGTTTTCAGTCTCACTTAATCTCATTTGTGAGGCAATATAAACATATTGTCATAACTAAAATTTAAATTATCTTGTTACTATTTAAACTAGTCTTCCAGAAAAGAGCGATTGATAAAATAAATGAAGTACATAAATAAGCCAGCAAAATGTATCATTAGTTTCACATGGTCACTTTGGAATATCTCTTTGGGGACATCATTTGTTCTAATTCTCCAAAATTTACCATGTATAAATAATGTGAAAGTCTAAATTGCAATATACCACAGGTGGTTTTAAGAATGTGCTAAACTTTTTTGTGGTCTTGTGTTCCATTTTATGCCATTTCTTCTGTAGTAATTTCTTTCTTTGGTTTGATTTTTAATTACTTTAGTCTGATTTAATTTGGGTAGATTGTAGTTTTTTGGTTCAATTTTACTATTGGACTTCGGTTATTAAAATTTATTAATAAAAGTAAACTATCTTCCTGCTTATCCTAAATATTTATACATTTTGTTTATGTATTAGCATATTAGGTCAATGCTAAATATGAGAAAGACAAACCCCCTTGTTTGTTATGTTTAAAAATAAATTTTAACAAATATATGTATCTTCTTTTATATTTAAATTATGGTTGACTGGATGTGTTAGAGCTGAAATAATAAAATTCAGGAGCAGCAGTTTGAGTTAGCTGTTCTTCTTTTGAGTTTATGCAAGAGCACTCTTGCCTCAACTAGTACATTACATCCTTCATTACTCAGAAGTAAGTTTTTTGCAGTTACTATGTACCGAGTACCATGTTTAGTATTTTTCAAATATTAGCTGATTTAGTAATTACAGAAAACTCAGGATAAAATACCATTATTTTCAGATATTTAGTTATTTGATCAAAATTTCATAGTTACTAAATAGTGTTTAGTATTTTCCAAGTGTTAGTTGATTTGATACTTACAGAAAAACTCAATATAAAATACTATTATTTTCAGAAATTTAGTTATTTGATCAAAATTTTATAGCTACTAAACAGTAAAGCTGGGTCTTGAACTTGGGTTGATCTGACCATAAAATTATCAATCTTAGCTATTAAGTTATCCTGCACATACTTTATTCTTATTCTGCCAGATATAACTATTAAAACAAGCATTCTCAACACTAAATTTAATGCATATAAATCTTTTCCGTATTACTTTTATTTGCCCTATTTCCTTTCTCTTCTTCTCCCTGTCATTTCATCTCTTTTTTAATGTTTTGTGAAAAACAGGGTCATTAGATTTATCAGTATGTCCTATATACTCAACAAAATGTTTGTATTACACTTTAAATTTAATGTATTTCTACTTAAATGCAAGCATCTAGTAAAGTCATACAAACAGATAATATATTTTGAAAGAATTCTTTACCTATAATGTTTATTTAAGTTAACAAATTAAAGAAGAGCTAAGAGAAGAAAATTAGCCATTATACCAATAAACTCATATTCATTTTTAACACAATAACCATCCTTGAACACCTTCAACATTTGGCAAAGGAATTCAGCAGAATAATTATATTACCTTGAGTTGAATTACCTATAAGCAAATTGGAAGTGAAGAAAATTAAATTCATGTGCTATGTAGACTTCAATAAAAATCTTACCATAATTGTATTTAAAATTGAATTCTTTTTTAACAATTGCATCCCTGTGAGAATTAGTGGGAGAAATGTGAGGGGAAGAAAACAGATATTCAATTTCTAAACAAATAGATTCTATTTTAAAGTTTTGGAACATAGTTGTGTATTGAAACATAGCATTGTTTACAGTTAATAAATGAAAGCCAGTTGTTTTATATAGATAGTTCTGGAAGTCACTTATTATACCTCATTACATGGTTATCCTTGGATTTGAGCTCAAAACTTGACTCTCGATAGGAATTGGGAACTGGCTATTAGCTTGACTTTTGAAAGCTGTTAGAATATAGCTTAAAGAATTATATATCATACACAAATTCTGTCTTTGTGATGACTTACTTGAAAACATTTACTAATAGAATTTTGATTTGATTCACAATAAGAAGCTTGTGAATCATAATACAAACTACCAAATTAGAAAGACCCAATAAACCAGACTGATTCTGGGTCCTCACTGGAGATACAGAGTCACCCTTTTAGTCAGTGTTTTTGAAAATGTGGTTCATAGACTATTTACTTCATAATGCCCTGAAAGGCTTAATTTTAAAAATATAGATTTCTGGGACTACCCTAGGCTACTAAGTCAAAATATCCATGGGAGAGCCCAGGAATCTGTATTTTGATTAGTCCCCCAAGTGATTTTCTAGAATTTAAGTATGACAATAAAGTAGAGAAACGCAAAGTGTGCAGCTGGATGAATATTTGCATATGAATATACTCATGTAATTGCCATTCAGAATCAAGATATGGAAAATTTGCATTACCTTAGAAGAATTCTTCATGTTCTTTCTGGGCAATAACATACCCAGAGGAAAAATGCCACTATTTTGTCTTTTCTTAAACTTCATACAAATAGAGTATATGGTATATGCTTTTTGAACTGACTTCTTTCAACATACTTTATTTTAACTTCATCTATTTTTATGGCATTAAAATATCATAAATTTCTTTACTGCTATCTTCCCTACCCCCAAGACCATGTAGGGTCCAATCTTTCCTCCCTAATTTCTTTCCCTGAGAAGGTGTTACCCCCCTCCCCATGATTTCACATAAACAGATGTTAATTATGCACTACTCTCCAGGCCTGGCTTTAACCATGTCCCCTCAGCTGTCCTAGGCCCTAATCTTGGCTGTCTTGATACCCTCTTGCAACCTAGGAGACAGAGGAAAAAGCATTGTGGAAACTAACAGTAATGACTTAAGGATCAGAGGGACAAAATTATGCTTGTGTTTCAGTACATTTGGGGAAGGAAATGTGGAGTGGAGTGGAGAGTGACTGATCAGGACAGCCTGCAACCAATATAGAACTTTTAAAAGTACTATTTCCTTTTATTCCATTTTATGATGGAATTTCAAATTTAAACCACTCCTTTAATTAAACCATAGTTACAGAGGCTGAAATTACATTTAACAAATGTTATCTGAGAAATGTTTCTATGCGTACATTTTATTGACCATTTTCCCATAGTACCATGTGTAGGTTTATTAGATTAGATGGAATAAGGAAGGTTGATACATAGACATTAATAGGAAAAGCCAGTGAAGAAAAGGTAATAGGAGAAGCCTCGGAAAATCCTACTTTTACTCAAGGAAGAGAGGGATGAAGAGATAGGGAAGAAAGAAAGGGATAAAGTAGATTATAGACCATTGGGTTCCCTTTCTCAAACACATTATATCCTCTTCCAGTCCTAGTCACTTATTCTCATGCTGTCTGGTACCACTTCCGACTGAACTCATCCTAGCTTGGGCTGAGCACCCCATTCTCTTCCCATGTGTGTTGGGTAAAGTACCAACATCAAATATGCGGGATTACTTACTGTGCTCTCTTTTTCCAAGTCCTGGCACCAAAACTTAGGTTGACAAAAAAGCTCACAGTGCTGTGGTGGTACATCCCTCATTCAACACAGCACTAGCATTATCTTTGTCAGTAAATACAGAAAGTTTCAGTGATGGTTTCTGAATATGACCCTAAAACCTTACCTTTTACTCGGCAAGGGCTAGTAAGTATGCAAACTCAGAGAGTAGACCAGTAGACCATTCTTGAGCTACAATTAAAATCACATTTAGAGACTTCAGTGCACTATAGGTTTATTGCATTTTAACTACTTGCTTCAGCCGCAATCAGTTCTCACCTATCGATGACTGCTAACAACCTGAAGACTGAACAGTTCAGTACAGAGAAAAATGCTGAGGGAAAATTTTAAAGAGAGTGCACCACACCATTGAAGAAAAAGATAAGTTTTGTCAGCCCTTTGGCATTCTAGCCCCACAAGTGACAGCGAATCTACATAGGAACACATAATAATTGCTACTATAAGCATTATCTGAGAAACACATTACACAAAAATTCTCTATAACCAAATAACTTATACAAATCCTATACCACCGAAAGTGTCAGAGCCAGAGCTAAATGAATACAAACCATACACATTAAGGTCACATCACTAAGGGGGGAAAACCTGAATGAAGAACAAATCTAACAATAAGAAGAAGAAATAATTAACCTACATGAGAAGAAAGCAGAAAAATAATGTCAGTAACATGAAAAAACAAAGTTTTCCAACACACAAGAGATCACACTAACTCTTCAGCAATGAACTCTAACCAAAATGAAATATTTGAAATTCTAAAGATAGAATTCAAAAGTCTGATTAAAAAATTGCTCAATGAAAGTCAAGAGGAAGTTAAAAATCAACATAAAGAAATTAAAAATATATATATTTTGGACATAAATGGAAATTCTCTAGAGATAGATACTAGAAAGCAAAATCAAGCTGAACTTCTGGAAACGAAAGACTCATTTAGAGAAGCACAACATACAATGGAAAGTTTTAACAATAAACTAGAGTAAGTAGAAGAAAGGATCTCAGAACTTGAAAACAAGGCTTTCAAATTAATCCAATGAGACAATAATAAAACAAAAAGAATCAAGAGAATAAAGCAAAGTCTCCAAGAAATGTGGGATTATGTAAAACATCCAAATCTAAGAATCGTAGGTGTTCCGGAGGGGAAAAAGAAAGCAATAGGTTTGAAAATCTATTTAAGGAAATAAATGAGGAAAACTTCCCTGGCCTTGCCAGAGATCTAAACATCCAGGTACAAGAGCAGAAAGAATACCTGGAAAAATCATTGCAAAAGGCCATTCCCAAGACATACAGTCATCAGGTTATGCAAAGTTAATATAAAGGAAGGAATTATAAGAGCGATGAGACAAAAGCATCAAATAATTTATAAAGGTCAACCTATCAGACTAACAGCAGATTTCCCAGCAGAATCTCTATAGGCCAGAAGAAATTGGGGCCCTATCTTCAATCTCCTCAAATAGAATAACTGAGCCGGGCTCGGTGGCTCAGCCTGTAATCCCGCGCCTTGGGAGGCTGAGGTGAGTGGATTGCCTGAGCCCGTGGGTTCCAGACCTGCCTGGGCAACTTGGTGAGAACTCATCTCTACAATCAATCAAAAAATGAGCCGGGCGTGGTGGCGCGTGCCTGTAGTTCCAGCTACTTGGAAGGCTGAGGCGGAAGGATCGCCGGAGCCCAGCAGGTCGAGGCTGCGGTGGCCGGGAGCGGCCACTGCACTCCAGTCTGGGCAAGAGAGTGAGACTCCAACTCAAAAAAAAAAAAAAATAGAATAACTGTCAGCCAAGGATTTTATAAAATGCAAAACTAAGTTTCACAAGGGAAAGAAAAATAAAGTCTTTCTCAGATAAGCAAGCACTGAGGGAATGTGTCACCACTAACCGGCTCTACAAGAAATACTCAAACGAGTTCTAAATATTGAAGCAAAAGTTGAAAATACACCAATAGAAAAACACTGGAAATTTTAAAACTCACAGGGCTTATATAACACCAACACAATAGAAAGAAAAAAATAAAAGCAACCAGGTAACAATCAACATGATGACTGGAACAGTATATTATGTATCATTACTAACCCCGAATGTAAATGGTCTCAGTGTGCCACTTAAAAGATATAGATTGGCACAATAGACCAAAAAACACAATCCAAATATCTGCTGCCTTCATAGACCCACTGAATGCACATTCTTCCCCAGACTCAGGGTCAAGGAGTGGAAAAAATATCCTATGCAAATGGAAACAAAAAATGAGCAGGGATATACAGTCTCATATCAGGTATAAGAAACTTTAATACCAATGAAAAAAGACAAAGTTATTATGTAATGATCAAGTGAGCAATCCAACAAGAAGACATAACAATTTTAAATACATATGCACTAGAGCTTCCAGTTTTATAAAATAAATTCTACTAGACCTAAGAAAAGAGATAGACAACAACACAATAATAGTGTAAGTCTTCAACACTTCACTGACAGCAATAGACAAATTATCAAGACAGAAATTTAATAGAAAAACAATCGAATTAAACTAGATCCTAGAGCAAATGGATCTAATAGACATCTACAGAACATTCTACTCTAAAACTATATACATTGTACTCAGCACATGGGACGTTCTCCAAGATAAATCATATGATAGGCCAGAAATCAAGCCTCAAAAAATTTTTTTAAAAAAGTATATCACACTCCTTCTCAGATCACAATGGAATAAAGCTAGAAATCAACTCCAAAAAGAACTCTCATAACCAAACAAATACATAGAAATTAAACATTCTGCTCCTGAAAGATCTTTGGGTAATCAAAGGAAAATTAAAATTCCTCAAAATGAATGACAATAATGACACAGTTATCCAAACCCCTAGGACACAGCCAACGCTGTACTCAGAGGAAAATTTATAGTGCTTAAAGGTCTACATTAAAATGACTGAAGTATCACATATTTACAACCTAATGCCACGCCTCAAGACACTAGAAAAACTTGAACAAACCAAGCCTAAAGCTAGCAGAAGAAAAGAAACCATGAAAATCACAGCAGAAATAAATGAAATTGAAAACAAAGAGGGGAGGAGGAGAACTACAAAGCATCAGTAAATCAAAAAGTTGGCTTTTTAGAATGATTAAAAAAATTGATAGATCACTAGCTAGATTAATTAACCCATTTCTCATAATACTGCATTCATTTAATTTTACACAAGTATTCTCTTTGAGGCTAAAGCAAATTTCACTGGTTTTCAATGTGAAAATAATATATAAAAACTGTTCTTGGAGTGATTTCTAAACAGAACTTGTCTCTAATCCTAATGTAACAGAAATATACATGATGATAAATATCTAGTTTTTTTCCCCCCATGTATTAACATCATGTGCAGGAATGCTATGTTTTCTAAGATTTGACATTTTCAACAATCAAGAATTCTAAAAAAAAATAAAATAAAAACAATAAAATTACTATATTTTTTAAATAGAAATACTACTACTAAAAATAGAATGCTATAAATAGAATGATGTCATTTGTTTCCAATGACTATTGATACACTAGAATGATCCAAATATAACAGTAAAAGCTAGATATTTCATGGCAAACTTTGACAATAAGGTTAGGACTATAATCCATGAGTTAACTAGGGATAAATTTGCAACTGCAATGCTGCTGGCAAGTATTCTTGGGGAAAATGGGAAAGGGTTAACAAAAGAAGAGAGATTCAAATTAGCTCAATCAGAAATGTACATGGAGACATTACAACTGAAACCATGAAAATATAAAAGATCATCCAAGATTATATACCGTGAAATACTATTCAGCCATGAAAAGAAACCAACCATGCTGCCCATTGAAAGTGGACTGGATTAAAAAAAAATGTGGTACATATACACAATGGAATATCATGTAGCCATAAAGAAGGACAAAATTATGAACTTTGCAGCAAACTTGAATGGACTTAGTTAGAGTCTATAATACTCAGTGGTCTATCACAGAAATAAGTAACTGAGTACCACATGTTCTCACTCATAAGCAGACCTGAATAGTTAACAGAATACTATAAGAAAGAGATTGGCAGTAGTGGGAAACTTCCAGGGGAGGGAGGGGTGACATGCTTCATGCACTCAATAAGAGTGCCTGATCTCAAACCCAATGAAGTGGAGACCAAAGTGAAGCACAAATTTTACCTGTACAATTCACCTAACCCTCAATTGTACCTCACATCTTTAAAATAAAAATTTTAAAAGTCAATAAATAAAATAAAAAATAAAGGTTCGCTGAAAAGTTTAAAAAAAAAAAGACAGAAGAAAAGAAAAGGTATGAAATAATGTCTTTTGTGGCAGCTTGGATGGAATTGGAGAACATCATGCCAAGTAAAGTAACACAGGAATGGAAAACCAAATGCCGCATGTTATCACTTGTAAATGGGAGCTAAACTAAGGAACAACAAAGGCATATAGAAAGGCATAATGGACACTAAAAACTCAGAAGGAGGATGATAATAAGGGTGGTAGGGATGAAAAATCATTTATCAGGTACAGGTGAGAATGGAGACATTACAACTGATACCACAAAAATATAAAAAAGGTCATCTGAGATTATGATGAACACCTCTATGCAGACACAGTAGATAATTCCGAGAAAATGGATTCATTCTTGGAAACACACAACCTCCCAACCTTGAATCAGGAAGAAAGAGAAACTCTGAACAGACCAATAACAAGTAGTAAGATTGAGTCAGTAATTAAAAGTCTTTCAACAACAACAAAAGTCCAGGACCTGATGGACACACAGCCTGATTCTACCAGACTTTCAGAGAACTGGTACTAATTTTACTGAAACGAGTCCATAAGATTGAAAAGAAGGATTTTCTTCCAAACTCATTTTATGAAACCATTATCACCCTAATACCAAAGCCAGGAAAGCCAGTAGAGGGTACATTTAAAGTCCAGACTTCTTCATAACTATGCAATGCATCCATGTACCAAAATCATTTGTACTGCCTAAAGCTATTGAAATAAAAATAAATTAATGAAATAAAATAATTACATAAAAACACATTCAAATTTATTTGTTAAATAGTAGTCATATTTCATACATAATGTAACTGAGAACTTTACTGAATAATCCTTTAATTTGACTTGGAATTTGTTACTTGTTTGGTTTCTGACGATCCCACAAAAAGTGACTGAACCAAGAGACACTAAAGAAGTCAAATTATAGCCATAGTCTAAAGGTTTGTGTAGTCTTTGGTGTAAGGTTATCTATGTATACTTATGCGTTTATGTATTTGCATATGCATATACATGTGTTTGTGTGCACGTGTGAATTATCACACACAGAAATTATTTCTAAACAAATTCTCTAGAATGTTCTGTACTGGATTTGTACTGCTTGTGATATTTCAACCTAGTAGTTCAGGGTTGGAAATTATGTCAACACTCAATTCTGATAATTCTCAATTAACTAAATTCATTCAAAAGGTGAATGTCTAGCATACTCTAAAATCACTTCAAAAATAACCCAATATTTATGAAAGACATGTTTACCATAGTGATGTCCTTAGTGTGTTGCATACTTTGCATGGAATAACTTGTAAAATTTCTTTATCCCTCATTTTTAAGTTATTCTACTAGAGTGCAACCCCCTCGGGTTCCCTCCCACTATAGGAGCTTTTCTGTCCTCTTAATAAATCCTGTTTTCAAAAATAAATAAATAAATAAACAAATAATTCTACTACAGTAATCACAGCCAATTTGATGGTTATTTCCCTGGTTATCTACCCATTTATAGTGTTTTACATAATTAATTCTGAAAGTTAAAAAACTGATATTTAATGTTTTCAAAATAATGTACGCTAAAGAATTAAGAAAGCTTTTGCAACTCATAAGGCAAATCAGAAAAAGTTTACTTTTGAGAAATTGGGCAACCGAGGCAAAAAGAAATAATCAATTCATTTGAGTAAAGCAAGAAGAAAGGCTGACTCTAAACCTTACTGTTAGATCATTACTTGTGTTTTTTTATTAGTCTATGCTAGAAAGAGATAGCTATTTTCAGAAAACTTGTGAACAATCTTTAACAGATTTGCTAGATCAACATCACTGATGTGAGGAAATAATATGTGAAAATTGAAAGTGTGTCACTGTATTGTATTTTCAAGGTGAAATTCTAGAGCACTCTGCCTTTCATTATGGGAGAAAATCACCAGTAATATTTATATAATAAGAATAGTGAAAATTGTCTCCTTTTATCAAGTTAACATCCACTTATCTTTCTCAAACATTGTAAAAGACAGCTGAATTCTTGTCTCCCTCACTGATATAAGACTCTTGCTATAAAATACAGGTCATACGAGTACAATTTAACTTCTATTCCCAAAGCACAGTCAGATTGGTCTTCTGACCAATATGTTACTATGTAAAATATGTTACTTCGTGTCATTTTGCCAAAACCTTTCAATGGCTCCCTAAGACACTCAGACAAAAATTCGAAATTTAAAAAAATCCAAATATATTGCACTGCATCAAAAGATTGTAGAATTGCTACCTCCCTAAACTCACTTCCTAACCTTCTCTCGCATGCTCTTTGTGGGTTTTTTGTTGTTGCTGCTGGTATTTTGTTTCCTTTTTTTTTTCCCCTTAGCCATGTTGCCTTATTATTTCTTAAACACACTAAATATACACCCAGTTTAGGGTCTTGCACTCACTTAGACAGACTGAAAAGCTCTTTCCAAAGCTATTTCAATAACTTGCTTCTTCACTTCCTTCTGTTATTAATTAAAATGCCATTCCCTCAGGCAGGGCCTTTCTTGATTATGCTATATAAAATTGTAACGTCTTTCTACCTTGGTGCTTCTAGCACCCATATATGCTATATATTCACTTAAAAAAATGTATTGCCTATTTCTCCCAATTAGACTTTTAGCTCCTTAGGTCTTGTTTGCTTTGTTCCCTACTGTTTTTCCAAGATTGGAGAACAGCATGTAATTGATGCTTAAAACATATTTTTAATAAATGAAGGATGGGGTAAATAATAATACAGCCAAACTTAAATTGTGAAACATCTGACTCTGTGCTCAATTCTGTTTGTCTTTTATAAGTAAAGACATTATTGTAAAGATATTACAGCTGGCCTAACAGGTGCCTACACAAATGTTGGAAGCTCACAGATAAAAGCGTGGGGTGGTATGTGTGTCACAAGGGTAGAAGGTATATTTATGTCTCTTTCTGTAGAACTGATGCTTCTGCAGCATGCTCTAGAGGTTACACAATCATAAATCACGGACTTCACCCAAGGCAACATGTGTGACCTGATACCCTTTGCCTCCATGGAGAATTTCAAGAGGCCAACTAAATTATACAAGCCAATAACCTAAATTACCACATGCTAATAAACAGTAAGAATTCAAAAACTTGTTTTGAAATTTGCTGCTTTTTAATTATATCTCTTAATCCATTCCCCCTTTTCATCCTTAACTTTTCTTTTTCCTTTTTTTTTTTTTGGCTTCCCACAAGTCATTTTTTCTTTTTTCCAAAAAGTAACAATTTTCCCAGTTCTAGAATATCTCCACTATTGTTTCTATTTTCTCTATATATGTTATTATTTGGTGAGGAAACAACCTTTAGTTTGCCACACTGTTCCTGAAACTAGCTCTGTCCAACACCAACATGTACACTCTACTCTCTAGAGGAAACAAATGGTCTGTCAGAGATTTCAAATCTGTGTCAGCAGGGAGCGAGATCGTCTGTTACTACTAGCTCTGTTCTCCGTCTCACATATAAATTCACTCTAGATGTGTGTGCTTTAAATCTGGCAGGAAGAGTGATGGAGGAGGTCTGAAGCAGGAGCGTTGGAAGCACCTTACTGACTGGCAGTAGCAATAGAAATAACGCACAACACATTGATAGTTTCTCTAACCACAGATACCACTAAGATGGTCCCACAAATCTACTAGGGAAGGGGGTGGTATTGGCAGTTGAGGGAAACTGCCAGGGGAGGGAGGGGCACACCTGATCAATAAGAGAGTACCTGCATAATGAACATCTGTATACCTAACCCTGAGTTGTACCCCACATCTTTAAAATAAAAAAAAAGATGGTCCCACAATGCAAACAGAAAGGAGGAAAATATATTTAATATTTTTTTAAGATAATACAATTATTTTTTGGGGGGATGAGAAATCAAATGGAACAGAAAACATAGAAATAGTTACTATATTAGGGGAGGAAGACAGAAGATACATTTTTCTCCATTTTGAATTATATTATGTTTTCATACTAGGAAAATGCATTGAAAATTATTAAAAATTAAGAATAGGGGTTGATATAGTGATGTGGATTTGTTGATATTAAGTCTAGGGAGAGTATCTCAATTCTTAAAATGAAATGTCTTATGCTACTCATAATTAGTTTTTCATATACCCAACAAATTGCCATACTTCAAAGTAGGGAAGAATTCGAGTTATTGGTGTCTATGGGTCACACCAGACAAATCAAATGCTAAGGATAATTCCACCACAGCGCAGAAGTATAAACAGGAAAAGAAGCAAAATTTGCTGAGCATCTAGTACATGGCAAACAATTCTCAGGTTATCTTACTCACCCCACAGCAATCCTGGGAGATCACCCATTTTAGAGATGAACCAATGGAGTTTTGGAATGACTGAGTAACTTGTCTAAAACTGCAGAGGCAAAGAATCTGATTTAATCTTTTGCTTGCCTGTTTGAGATAGAAGCTTGTGTAAGTGAATATTTGCTTGACACTCAAGAAGTTAATAAATTTTATATTAACAAAGTAGTTTTACATCTTTATTTAAGTGAAATGGAGCCTCCAACAGCTGGATTATTGGGGACAAACATTATTATACTCTAATTTTGATGAATCTTCATAAAGCAATAAACATATTATTGATAATTATATCTATCATGGTTCATAGGCCGTCTCATAACCTACCTCCACTTTATTTACTTGTCATATTGCCTGAGTAACATTCACCAATCCCTTTATAATATATTGAACAATATGGCCAAAAGGCTAGGATGCCTATATACATGTACTCTATTAAGTAAAATGCATAAATGACTTTTACTGAGTCATTTGTGTTTGTTCTCAAAGTTACTTAGGCCAGGTTTATATGTTCCTAAAAATAAGTAATTTAACTAGATATTACATAAATATCTAGCTAAAATAATAGTAGAGAAAAAATATGGGTTGACAAAAAATACATTGAATACTTTCAAAAGACTTACAAAGGTGAATCTTTAAATTGTTTCTGTGAAAGTAGGTATGATTTAAACAACTGAAAAGACATGAGAGGGATCAAAACATTTAAAACGATTCTGAAATCAGATTATTACACAACTCCCGTTAAGATCGTGTTGTACTTTAAAGAATGCAAAAGTAAAACAATAATATGATAATTTCTCAGCACATATCTGATTATTCCATGTGGAATTTAACTACTCTGAGTTTCCTGGGGGGAAAAATAAAACAAAAAATAAAGAAAGAATGCAAAAGTAGAAAATATAGATGAAGCATTTATAAGGGTGATTTAAATAAAAAGATAATTGTAATTTTAATTGAGGAATCCATTTTCCCCACAACAAAAATCAGGAAATTAATAAACATTTATAAATTGTCTTTAAAAATTTAAATATATCTGTTTCACTTGTGACCTTCTGTTTTAAATAGTTATTTTGAATAATAAACCAACTCATCACAATTACTTCACTATAGCAGTTGAGCTACTAACAGCTTAAAACAACACAATTTATTTTCCAGTTTCTTAGGTCAGAAGTCTATGTACGGTGTGACTGTATTCTCTGCTCAGGGTCTCAGGGAGGTGAAATCAAGGAATCATGTGGGGTTGCCATCTGGGATTGGAGTTCTTTTCCAAGATCACTAGTTGTTGGCAGTGTTTATTTCCTTCCAGTTTTAGGACTGAGATCTCCATTATCCTGCTGGCTGTTAGCTGGGGACTATTCTCAGCTACTAGAGGCCATCTGCAGTTCCTTGCCATGTAGTCTCCATTGGCCATTTACAGCATAGATATATGTTGGGGGAGTCACCCCACCCCACCCTACCTTGGGCAACAAGAATGGCTCTCTGACTTTCTCTTCTGTGGCCAGCTGGGGGAAAAAATAAAAGGTCTGTTTTTAAAAGTTACATGTGATTAGGTTCATATAGAAAATCTTCCTTTCTTTTTTTCTCTTTTAAAAACAGATTTATTGAGATATGATTGATATACAAAGAATTGCACACATTTAATGTGTATGATTTGATGATTTTGAATATAAGCAAACACCCTTACCTTGATTATAGTGATGATAATCTCTCTTTCTTAAAATAAATTCTTCCATATTGCATAACCTAAACACCAGAGTGAAATGAATTATATTTACAGTCCATGGGACTATACAGGTCATATGTACCAGGGGAGTATCAGACTCTTAGGAGGCACCTTAGAATTCTGCCTACTACAATCACAAAAAAGGCTGATGCATGATGACAAGGGACTCTAGCACACCCTAGTCCACATGATATCAGCAAACTCAACCAGAAGCAAAGTGCTACCTATAACCTCTGGGTTTTGCTTTCATTCTTTCCTGTGCTACCCTTCTGTTTCTTCCAAAGCAATTTAAATGTTTATAGGATAATAAGAAGCTCGTGATAATATTAGTAATGAGTAGTTGCTCTATCTAAAGAAAGATAAATTCTGATTTTTATTAACCAAAACACTTTGGGAGGAATTCTCAGTTGATTTCAGTCAGACAGCCTCCTACTCTCTGACACCCACATTGCTTTTCTTTAAAATAAGACTTAGTTTTTTAAAAAAAGAAAAGAAAATGCATTTATATTGGATATTATTAGTTTGTGCTAGTGAGAGTAGATCAAAATCGTGATTCCCAAAATAATCATTTGTTCTATCCAAGAAGGCAATACTGCACAATAAGAATTCAAAAATAACAAATTAGAATAATAGCAAAGGTAGTGTAATGCAGTATCAGAGAATTGGAGAGAGGGCTGTGATCAACTGTGTTGATAAAAGGATACCAAAGAATCTAAACCTAAGGTAAAAAAAGAAAGTATTTTGTGTGGCTATGGCGTCTTTAGATATAGACATCATGGTGTTTTTCAACTGTACTAATCTGTGCTTTCCACTTTGACAGGCATCAAACAGTCTTCCCTTTTTTATGAGCTTTGATGCCAGGTAAGATACTTGCCTTTTGTCATCATGTACACTCTTTATGTTCTCTTTTGTCTTGGAATAAAAAAGGGAGCATGACTGATATGAGTAAGAAAAGTAATGATAACACTTATTTTCAGTCCACAAATAAATGCCCTCTAGACCTTCTCCATGCCCAACTGACACAGGATAGGGGATCTCGAAGTTGTGGTCCAGCCCAAGAGGCCAAGTGGATCCTTGGCTTTGTGCAAAAAAGCATTCAAGAGGGAGCCAAAAAAGTAAAGTGAAAGTGAACTTGTTAAAATAAAAGAGGAACAGAAAGAACACTACTCTATAAGTAGAGCGGCACCTGTCCCTTGCTGGGGTTTCATTTGAAAAGGGAAAGCAAGTTTATTGAAAGGATAGAGAGCAGTCTGCTCCATAGGCAGAGCAGCCTGAACTGGTCTATAGGAAGAACAACAGTCATATATCGCTGAGGTTTTCTGTGTATAGCTATTTCTTGATTATACATTAAGCAAGGGGCGGGATATTCATGGGCTTCCTCTGAAAGAGGTAAGGATGTCTAAGAACTGGGGCTTCACCCGGTTTGTTACTATAAACAGGCAGTGTTGGAACTGTCATGGAGCTGGAGGGCATGTCATTTAGTATGTTAAGGTACTATAGTGACTGTAAAATGAGGGGCAGGGGCAGGAAGACGGCAGATTAGTTGCTGTCTTGGTTCTAGCTGGCTCTAACTGGTTCCCAACCATATCCTATTTTTCTTTGTAGGAGCTCAGAAAACCATGCTATTTGTCTGTCTAGAGAAACTGTCTCAGCTACCTGTCTTGAGAAATTAGCCTTGTAGTTCACTGTAGAAAAATAGTCCTGCCAAACTCCTGCCTCACGATATAGCAAATTTTTCAGTTATTGCAGGTAAACAACAGCCATAGAAGATGTTTTAGAGGAACTGTAAACATCAAATGAAAGTTTTGACTAGGTATTTTTAAGGTCCTTCCCTTCCCTATCATTATATACAGCTATAAGTAGAAAACATATCATAAAATGTTTAAAAAATTCCAGGAGTCAAACAAAGTGGATAGGAGTCACTCAATAGTCAAAAGTCATCATATTGTCATTTTGTTGGCTAACCCCTATCCCAAAAGTCAATAGGCTCTTCTTCAATCTGCCTGTATCTTAATCCCAGAGTAAACAGACATTCTCTCATTCAAAATGCAAACGTGATTTTTTAATGTGAATAAATGACCTTCCAATATATGTATTTTTTAAACACTTCAGTAGAACTGCCTGAAATATTATCAGCCAAGCTTTCACTGCAAATTGTCAAGATTTAAATAATGTTTACAAAATTCAAGCTTTATTGTAAGAATATGCTGAAGTTTCAATCTATAGAACTTAACATTTTCTTTTCTTTTTTTTGAGTTGGAGTCTTACTCTGTCACCCAGACTGGAGTGCCACCTCAACCTGCTGGGCTCCGGTGATCCTTCCGCCTCAGCCTTCCAAGTAGCTGGAACTACAGGCACACGCCATCATGCCCAGCTAATTTTTGATTTATTGTAGAGATGAGGTCTCACCAAGTTGCCCAGGAGGGTCTCGAACCCGCGGGCTCAGGCAATCCATTCACCTCGGCCTCCCAAAACGCTGGGATTACAGGCTGAGCCACCGAGCCCGGCCTAAAATTTTATTTTCTATATAGAATCTATTATTGTCATTCAATACATGTTATTTTAATATAGTAGTGAATTACAAGTTTCTGGAATAGTTACTAATTCTACTATATAGGAACAAACTGGAGTAGAAATTTTGCACAATATTTTGTGCTTTAATTAAAAATCATTTTGCAGTGAAATTGGACACTGTAGAAATATGAAGAACTACAAAAAATTACTGCACCAACAGAGTCTGTTGTAGCTTAAGAAAACTTTGAGTTATAAACAAAACAGACTCAAGAAATATAGTTTAAAAATTTATCTTGAATATGACCTTTAAAAGAATAGGCTCCCATTTTTTTCATCTCTTTACTGTGCCCATCTCTATACTATATATATCAGCATTTAACACTCAATCTGTTATCATGTGTTTAACAAAAATTCTTTATGGTCAAGAATCCTCAAAGACATCTGTGGGAGTGTAAAATGGTACAACCAATTTGGATAACATATTTGCAGTTTTGTAAAAAGTTGAACATATCCATCACTCATCAAATCCACTCTTAAGGATTCATGCAAAAGAAGGAAAAGCCTATGTCTACAGAAAGGTTGTACATGAATGTTCACAACAGATTTATTCATAATAGTCAAAAAGTTAAAACAACATTATATTTTCAAGAGAAAAAATAAACAAACTTAGATATACAATGGAATACCACTAAGAAATAGGATTGCACTACTGAAACATACAAGAATATGATAATCTTAAAAGCAGTATGCTGACTAAAAGAAGTTAGTATGTATGATTTTATTTATAAGAAAAAAGACAAAAATAATCTAGAATGGCAGGACACAGATTCATGAATTCATCAGAACTAACAAAGATTGACTAGAAAGAGACTCAAGGGAAAATTTTTAAGTGACGAAATGTTTTATATCTTGACGGTGGGTGTGGATCACATAGGTGTTTTCATCTGTCAAAGTAAAATAAGCTCTACTTGAGATCAGTTCACTACACTGTATATAAATAATACTTTAACACAAAACAATTTTATAAAGTATTAAAAAGTGTTTTCAAAGTCAAGTAAATTTGAAAAAAAAAACAGTTAACCAAAGTAGGTTTTCTTTAATAGTACCAATAGTACTATATTTTTAAATAGTACTAATTACTATTTTTTAAATTATACTAAAGGGCACTGTTAGTCTCTAAGAAAAAGTTGTAGTAAGTCAACTTTTTTCCATAGAACTTTATAAGGACCACCCTTAAAGACTAAGCTTCCTCAAAACAGCACAAGGAGAAGAATTACATGCAATTCTTGCATTCATTACATGTAAAGAATATAAAAAAATACAGAGAAGAATTTTGTATGTGTGTGTGTGCATGTATGTTAGCTGCATGATAACAGAAGTGAGACTAAATTTAAAAAAAAACACGTGTTTCTATCATTTGTTTGATACCACCTGTTAACAAGGTCAGAGGGAAAAAAGAAAATTCTTACTGGGCTTGCAGAGAAGATTAGAGGAGACAGCTGAAAAGAGTAGAAAAAGGAGATACCCAGGACAGTAAAAGAAGAAGCAATTGAGACTTTGATTTAAAGAGGCAAGACAGTTGTATAGAAAGAGTCAGGAGTTTTATTTTCGGCTCCGCTGCAGACATAGCAGGGGCCCCTGGGCAATTCACACATGCAATTTATGACACCCTGTTTGGCCTAGTATATCTGACCTGAGAGTTTGTAATTGTCTGTGACTGGTGGCAGCTGTCACTAGAGTACAGTAAGCAAGGTGATCCCTCCATGCTCCATGCTTTCAGAGACAGCAAAGCTACAATAGAAAATCTGCTAGTGAAGGAAATGAAATATTATTAGCTACAGTCAACTGTAAATGGGTCACTTTGTGAATAATGTTTATAGATCAGAATTCTCCCTGTAATAGTGCCTGGGTGTTTTAGAGCTTTTGGAGAGTTGCAAAGTATATTTCAGGGCTAGAGGCAGGGAGTGAGACAGGGGTGACTCAAATGGACACCCTGGTGTTAAGAGATAACTTATGTGCATTTACATAGACACCATCACCAACACCAGTGGATGAGGAAGTCATGAATTTTCACCTAAGTCCTTGATGCCACATATTTACATTTTGCTGATAGCATTCCTGTTCAGTAAAATGATTATTGCTCATTACAAAAAGTATATGAATAAAACCAGTAATTATTTGTCTTCTGTTCTCTCATATGAAACACTATTCATTTTTCCACATAATGTCTCCAATAATATAGACTTATCCAGAGGTTGATTGTTTTGGTAGTCATATTTTTCACATCACAGCCCAGGAGCCTCCAGAATAGTACCTCACACCTATTCAATACAAACCAAACGTATTGTGAATAAAGGATGACATGAAGGAAGAAGAAATGAATGCATGGTTTGGGGATATATGGATGAATGAATGGATGACACAATTCAACAGTATATGTCAACTGAGCAGAATAATATTATCAAATAAGCACAAAAATGAATGCCAGGATTTCTGGTTGTCCCAAGATTTGATAACCCCACGTCTTGCTAGTCTTCCCTCATAAAACTAAAAATTACTGGGCCAGGTATGATGGCTTATGCCTATAATCCTAGCACTTTAGGAGGGGGCAAGAGAATCGCTTGAGCCTAGGTGTTTGAGAGACCAGCCTGGGCAACGTACAGAGACCTCATCTCTACAAAAAAATTTTAAAAAGAGAAAAGCCTGATGTAGTGGCACATGCCTATTGTCCGAACTACTTGGGAGGATGACACAGGAGGATGGCTTGAAGCCAGAAGGTAGAGGCTGCTGTGAGCTGTAATCATGTTACTAAAATCCAGCTTGGGCAATGGAATGAATTCCTGACTCAAAAATAAAAGAAACCAAAAGTAACTTAAAAATTCTAAACATAACACAACAAACAAACATAGAAAGACTGAACGGTCAAAAAAAAAAAAAAGAAAGAAAGAAAAAGGAAAGGTAGACTTGCTAGGGAACTCAGTACCTGAAGAAAGGCATGTTAATATGTTCCTTGGCCTTTTTTATATGCTGGATGGGGCACTGAAGAAAACTGCAAACCAGAACTAATAGCAGACACAGACAAGAATAAAAATGCCCGAATTTTAAGCCTGCAAGGTCATACCTCATTTTTTCTGTGCTTCACATTATCGTTCTTTGCAGATACCCCATTGTTCACAAATTGAAGGTTGGTGGCAACTCTGCTTCAAACAAATCTGTTGGCAACATACATCCAGCAGCACGTGCTTATTTCATGTCTTTGGATCACATTTTGATCATTCTCACAATATTTCAAACTTTATTATTATCATAATGTCTGCAATGATAATCTGTAATAAGTGACTTGTAATGTACCATTGTAATTCTTTGAGGGGGTGCCATGAACTACCCCCTTGTAAGAGAGAAAATTTAATCAATAAATGTTTGAATTTATGTGTGATTTGACTGCTCCACCCTCTGGCCTTTCCTCCCCCCACCCCCACCCTCCCACCCCCCGTCTCTCTATTCCCTGAGATTCAATAATATTGAAATTAGGTCAATTAATAAGACTACAATGAGCTCTAAGTGATTAAGTGAAAGGAAAAGTTGCATATCTTTCACTTTAAATCAAAACCTAACCTAGTGAGGAAGGTATGTTGAAAGTTGAAACAGGCCGAAAGCTAGGCCTATTATGCAAGTTAAACAAGTTATGAATGCAAAGGAAATGTTTTTGAAGGAAATTGAAAGTGCTATTCCAGTGAACACACAAATGATAAGAAAGTGAAACAGCCTTATTGCTCATATGAAGAAAGTTTGAGTAGTCTGGATATAAGATCAAACCAGCCACCAAATTCGCTTAAGCCAAAACTTAATCCAGAGTATTCAATTTCATGAAGGTTGAGAGAGGCAAAACAAAAACAAAAAAAACAAAAAAAAAAACAAAAAGATCTTGCAGAGGAAAAACTTGAAGGTAGCAGAATGTAGCTCATGAGGTTTAAAGAAAGAAACTTTTCAGAACATAAAATTGCAAAGTGAAGTAATAAGTACTGATGTGTAAGCTGCAGCAAATTATCCAGAAGATATAGTTAAGATAATTAATGATGATGGCTACATTAAACAACAGTTTTTCAGTGTAGATGAAATAGCCTTCTATTAGAAGAAAATGCCATCTAGGTCTTTCATAGCTACAGAGAACTAAATGCTTGTCTTCAAAGTTTTAAAGGAAAAGTTAACTCTCTTGTGAGGAGCTACTGGAGCTGGTGACTCTAAGTTAAAACTAATTAAAATTTCTAATATCCCAAGTCCTATAAACCTTAAGAATTACACTACATTTATTCTGTCTATGCTCTATGAAGAAAAAACAAAGTCCAACTGACAGCACATTTGTTTAGAACATAGTTTACTGAATACTTTAAGCCTACTGTTGAGACCTACTGCTCAGAAAAAAAGTTTCCTTTCAAAATATTACTGCTCACTGGCAATGCATCTAATCATCCAAGAGCTCTGATTGAGATGTACAGGTAGATAAATGTTGTTTTCATGCCTGCTAACACAACATCCATTCTGCTGTCCAAAAATTGAAGAGTAATTTCTAGTTTTAGGTCTTCTATTTAAGTAAAACATTTTATAAGGCTATACCTGCCATAGATAATGATTCCTCTGATGGATCTGAGCAAAGTAAATTGAAAACCTTCTGGAAAGTATTCCTTATTCCAGATGTCATTAAGGACATTTGCGATTCACAGGAAGAAATAAAAATATGAATATTAACAGGATTTTGAAAGAAGTTGATTTCAACCTTCATGGATGACTTTAAGGGGTTCACAATTTCAGAGGAGAAATTAAGTGCAGATATGGTGAACATAGTAAGAGAACTAGAATTTGTAATGGAACTCGGATTTCTACAATTTATGATAAAATTAGAACAGGTGAGGAGTTATTCCCTATGGATTAGCAAAGAAAGTACTTTTATGAGTACCCCATTTCTGGTCAAGATGTTGTGGACATTGCTGAAATGGCAACCAAGGATTCAGAATATTACATAAATTCAATTGATAAAGTAATGACAGGATTTGAAAGGATCTACTCTAATTTTGAAATAACTTCAACTGTGGGTAAAATGCGATCAAATAGCATTTTATGGTACAGAAAGATCATTGTGGAAGAGTCAATTGATGTGGCAAATTTCACGCTGCCTTCTATTAAGAAATTGTCACAGCCACCTCAACCTTCAGGAACTACCAACCTGATGACTTAGCAACCATCAAAATTGAAGCAAGACCGTCTACCAACAAAAATATGACAACTCACTGAAAGATCAGACGAACATCAGCATTTTTTTAGCAATAAAGTATTTTTCAATTAAGATATGTACATTGTTTTTTAGACATAACACTACTGCATGTTTAATAGACTACAATATAGTATAAACATAGCTTTTATATGTGCTGGGAAACCAAACACTTTGTGTAACTCATTTTATTGTGATAGTTACATTATTGCAATTGTCTGGAACCAAACTCACAGTATCTCAAAGTATACCTGTGCCCTCTACCCGCAAAGCAAGAAAAGGCGTTGTGTAGAAGTCGAGAAAATGTTTTTAATAATACTACCCTAATCCAGCCAAATACAGATGAAAAAACTGCCACCTCCCTGCAGAATGAGTGGGGCTGTTAAGGAGATGAAGTTTTGTTCCCACCCAGTGACAACAAAGTAGGACAAGTCAGTCACCCAGTTCTCCTTGCTTCATTTATGTCAGTGGGACCAAATAGAAAGTAATAATTTTATGCATGAAGAAGGAGAAGGAGAGGAAGAAGAGGAAGACGAGGAAGAAGAAGAAGAAAGAGAGGGAGGAGAAGGAGAAGATTACATAAGATATAGTGTCTAACAACATAATACCCTAAACATCTAGGACAGAATCAAAAATCTCTCTCTTTTTTCTAAGAACTAGAAGAATATAAACTTGTAAAATGAGAAGTTATAAACAAGCACCAATACAAAGATGACATACTGCAAACATATGACAAAAATTTTAAAGAAACCATTCTTAAAATGTTCAATAAACCATTTTAGAAGCACTTGAACAAATTTTTGAAAAGATCACGGCAAGAAAGTAGAAAATATAAAGAAGAACCAAATTAAAAGTTTAGAGCAAAATATAAACTAATTAAAATAAAGAGCCTGATAATGGGTTTAACGGCAGAATGAAGAGCACGAAAAAAGAGTCCGTTAACTCAAAAATGTAACAGTTTATATTACCCAGTCTGAACAACTGAAAGATAATAAACTGACCCAGAAAAAGGGCCTCAGGGACCGGAATAACTGTAACAAAGATCTTACATTTATGCCATCAGAGTCCTAACCAGAAAAAAAAAGAGCCTGAATCTTAAAAAGCAATGAAAGAAATAATGACTGATTAATTCAAACTTTGCTAAAAAGACATAAACTTGGCCAGGCACGGTGGCCCAAGCCTTTAAGCCCAGCACTTTGGGAGGCCGAGGTGAGAGGATTGCCTGAGCCCATGGTTCAAGACCAACCTGGGCAACTTGGCAAGACATCATCTCTACAACAAATAAAAAATTAGCCAGGCATGGTAGTGCACACCTGTAGTTCCAGCTACTTGGAAGGCTGAGATGGAAGGATCGCTGAAGCCCAGCAGGTCGACACTGGGGTGGCCATGAATATGCCACTACACTCCAGCCTAGGCGACGGAGTGAGACTACAACTAAAAAAAAAAAAAAAGACATAAACTTATAGATTCTAGAAGCAGAACCTATCTCAAAGGGGTAAACTCCACCCCCAAAAATCTACACTAGGACTGGACATGATATAGCCAAACTTTTGGAAACTCAAGGCAAAGTCATGCCTTAAAAGCAGACAGAAAAAAATTATTCATTATCTCTAGAGGAACAACACTGAATGACAGCAAATTTCTCATCAGAAACCATGGATGTCAGAAGAAAATGGCATATTTTTGTTGACAGAAAAAAAAAAACCTGTCAATCTGGAATTCTATATCCAGAAAAATGTTCTTCAAAGGTAAACCTGAAAAGAAGATATTCTCAGATTAAGAAAGTGTAAGAGAATTTGACATCAACAGGTCTGTCCTAAAATGATGTCTGAAGTTTTTAAACATTAATAAAACTATAAAGAAAGGTAACTTGAAACATCATGAATGAAGAAAGAAAAATGGAAAAAGTAGAAATATGGATAAATACAGTATACTATTATTCTCATTTCAAGTTTTTTAAATTATGCCAGGTGGGCGAAACAAAAATTGTGATATTGTCTGATGTGATTTCTAATATACACCAAGTAAATAAGACAACAGTAATATAAAAAATAGAGCATAAAGAAATAAAAAGGGATAAGATGCTATACTTTACTTGGACTGTTGTCAGCAACATATGTTACTGGCTACTATGGAAATGAAAATTGAAATCACGATAAGATATCATGTCACATGTATGAGAATAGGAAAAATTAAAAAGAGTTACAACACCAAAATCTGTCTCACATAGATATATGGTGTGAGTGTAAAAATAATACAGCCACTCTGGGAGATAGTTTGGCAGTGTTTAAAAGATTAAGCAAAACTGTATTACTCAGAAATTGCACTGCTGGTAAAATATTCCATAGAAATAAACAATTATGTCCTCACAAAACATTTACACAGAATTGTGGGTTCTAACAGTCTGATCCCAAAGTCTGAAAAATTAGAAGTATAAACCACCATTTTCTAAACTGGAGATCAGCCAATAATAATGAACACCAAAGAAATGGAGATCTATAAAATGACTGAAAAAGAATGCAGAATAGTATTCATAAAGAAGATCCATGAACTACAAGAATGTTTAAATAAAAAAATTTAATAAAGTTTAGGAAACAATAAACAATAATAACAAAAGTCAACTAGAAGTTTTACAAATAAAGAATACAATGACTGAAGCAAAAAAATCAATAGAAAGCTTCAACAGTAGACAATCAAGCAAAATTAAAAATCAGTGAGCTGGAAGACAGAGCATTTGAAAGTATTGAGTCAGAAGAGCAAAAAGACAAAAAAATTTAAAAAGAACGAAGAAATGTCTGCCCACTTTCAGGTGGCTAAACCCTCACATAGAATTGTAGAAGGAGCAGAAAGAATAAAAAGGTAAAAAAAAAAGAATTTAAAGAAATAATGACTAGAGACTTCCCTAATCTGGGTAAGATGCCAGCCAGCACCCAGGTGCAGAAAGCACAGAGGTTTGTAATCAAATTCAACTCAAAGAAGAGTATACTAAGACATATCAAAAATCAAAAACAAAGAAAAGTCTTTAAAAGAAATATTGAAGTATTTTTTAAAATAGTAATGAAGTTTCATGGCATTACTGGCAAATGAATAATGAGATAGTTATTAATTTTAGAAAAATTTTCACTCATGCAAAAAAAGTGATTGTAGTCTGTTAATTACGATGAATATACTTTACACAGTCAAAATAATATAAAAACTGACAATGAACTATTCCAATATTATTTTGTTCAGGGATAAAGGAGGACAAACATGATGGAATAGTAGTGTAGCAAAGAGTCAATGATTCATATTCAGGGAATTCAAGAAAATATATCTAATATTAATAAATATATTGATTAGCTATGTATAAAAATGCCAGGAAGACTGTGAATAATTAGGGTTCTTGAAATCACTAAGCTTATTCCTATCGCAGGGAAATTGTATTTGTTGCCCAGAAACATCTGATTCTAGATATGCTCTTAAGTAACCCCTGCACTTCTCTCAGATGAAAAAAGACATCCCTGAATGAAGCTTTTCTTCTATAAGCGGTCTAATACTTCACCCCTCCCAATATTTCATACTTCTTTTCCTACTGAATTATTTTTGTTAAATCTTACCACTGTCAAATGGATTATATATTACATATGAATCATTCATGCATGTTTGTTGTCTTCTCTTCCGCAAAAATGTAGACTTCATATCGGCAAGAACTGTTATGGGTTTGTTCCCCGCCAATTCATAGCATTTAAACGGTGTCTGGTACATAGTAGGCCTACATTAGAGATTTGGTGAGTAAATAAATATATGCTGAATATTATCGCTGAGAAGCAAAAACTGAGTTCTGAAGAGGTGGCATAGAAACCTGCTGTTTTTATAATTACAAGCATTGTTGTTCTATGTCTTTTTTTTAGTGAACATTCACTCATTTTGATTGATAAGTACACTTAAAAAATGAATTAGGTCAAATATAAAGAGGAAGATTTTTCTAAGATGATACTGACTCTAAAAAATATTTGGATGATCTCTTGGAAGTTTCTGGAAGTGTGATAATTTAACCTATTTTGGGAACCTGAATTGGAGATATAAGTACTAAATAATGAAGAAGCTGGGAAGATTAGCTATTAGAACAGTCATTTAGACAATATTGAATGCTTCACAAAAGAGTTGCTGGACAAAATAAATTAAAGAAAAGACCTAAAAAGATAAATAGATGAAAATAATGTTTGGATTATCTTTTAGTTCTATAAACATCAGTCTAAGAAAAAAATTGTTTAATTTTTTTCATATAGCATAAAGCAATATATTTCATTGTACAACATTTAGAAAATAAGAATTGGCAAACAGATAAAATTTAAAATCATCCATAATCCTGCTGGTCAGAAACACATACATATGAACATTCTTCCAGTTCTGTTCCTACATGGATATATATGTGTGTGTTTGTGTGTTTATGTATGCATGTTTTCAAATTAGAACTTGTGATAAAAAATACTTTCACAGAGCAATGTTGGAGCACCTTTCTTCTTTCTCCTAGTAAACTGGCCAGCATTTGTACTCTAATGACTTTTTAGCTACTATTGACTGAGTCTAGATTAGAGCTATTGACTTTGAGGTTAAAGTTTCCATGTCATCTGTTACTAATCTCCTGAGACAGCTTGTCCCCAGACAATGTTTCTTTTGGACATATTTTTGTCTAACTCCCTGCTCACGATAACCTACTGAGAATTTATCAATCTGAGAATGTTGAAAGCTGATCCTTTAAAAATCATCCATGTCCTGTGAGATATCTTTTAAACTCTGATCTTCTTGTAGAAATTTCACACGGCAGGTATAAACTGCCCTATCAAAAAAATTTCCCTCTGCTATTGATAAAGGGGAACATTTCAGATAAGAACAGGCTGTTAACATAACTATGTAAGATCCAAGCACTTAAGAAGCTCACCAAGTGACAACATTCCAAAACAGAAATTCATTTTTTCCCTATTATTATGTTCCATTTTTATAATGATCAGATATTAATTTTCTCCCTTCTATGTTTTGTTTCCTTTATTTTCTTAGATCCTTTACAGAGTACCTGATCTGGTCATGACATAGCCAGAGTCACTCACTTCCAAGCCCAAGCATAAATCAAAGAAGCAAAGACATAGCATTTGCCTTAAATTTGTCATTTTTCTACTTTCGTCCAACATAGTATTAGAAATAGTGCCAAACTGATGCCAGGATAAAGGAAAATTTTCTGTGACATAACAGACATTGAAACTCTAAAGTAAATTCATATTGTCTCAGAATAGCATTAAACTATCACTGCATATACAATCTTCATATTATAAATGTTTCTATTGTTCTAACAAAAGATAAAGTCTTTCACCTCTGCAGGAAATCATGTATCTGTTTTTCTGCCATTTAGCACAACCATTAATATATGTCAATATATAAACTTTTGAGAACTAATTGACTTTTTAAACTTACAGTTGCATTTGTTTAAACAGTTACATTAGCAAATTTGATCTAATTTCTTAAAGTATCTACAGTCTAAAATCCAGTTAAGTGTTAACTCAATGTATGCTCACAAATACTCAATGCCAGCATTTTTATCGTCCAAATGAACTATTGGCATTTCTCTGTTGCTATGACATTTTTCCTTGTGCATCTTCTAATTCAATAAAAATACAAACATTTGAATTTGACTGGAAATCTAATCTTAATAAAAAGAGGGAGGGGGAAAGAACTACCCTCTGTCTTCTGAGGGATTTCACAGCATAGCTTAGATCTAAATATATACTCCACTTATAATTCTTTAAATTATTTTTATTTTAAAGATGTGGGATACAATCCAGGGTTAGGCACATAAGTGATCATTGTGCAGGTAAAGTTTGGGTACCCTTATTGAAGTTAGGTGCCCACCCCTCCCCTGTCAGTGCCCCACTGCTGCCAATCCCTTTCTTATAGCATTATGATAAATATTCAGGGTCCACTTATGAGTGAGTACATATAGTACTCAAATCTTTGTTTCTGTGGTAGATCACTGAGTATTATAGACTCCAAATCCATCTAAGTTGCTGCGAAATCCTTAATTCTGTTTTACTTTATGGCTTCATAATATTCCATTGTGTGTATAGAAGATAAATGATCCTGTTCTTTCATCTTGAAAAGCATGTCAAAGGGAAGAATAACAAGAAACAGAAAAAAACTCCCATTTGAAGAGAAACTGAAGATATTCATAACTTAAATTACAACATGTGAGAAACAATCTCAAGTGCAGTAGAGGTAAAATGGGTATAAAAAGATCAGCAGAGTGAAGGAAGCTAGAGATCTCATCAGTGCATAGCTACCCAGAGGAGAGAGAACACCTTGAGGGGAAAAAGTCAGAATATCATATGAAAAATAATAAAAATGTAGTGTGGAAATAAGTGTTAAATTTTTTTTCCTGCTGTTTCCAAAGGAAGTCTTTTGTTAGGGGTAGAGGTTCTGAATCATGAGGAGCCCTGTAGCTGCAAATCTTTTTGGCAGAAGAAAGGAGAGAAGCAAGTCACTAAATGTGCATAGCTCTGTGTCAATAAGGAAATCCTGTGTGGACTGTGGAGAATACCTGGTATATGGAAACCAGAACCTTTCACTTTTCCAATGACTATTCTGTAGCTAAATCATTTTGTTCAAATTCATCTTATTCAGAGGTGAAGAATAATATAAACAAATAAATAAACAGAAAACCATTAGGAAAAATATAAGAAAAAAGGAAAAATTAACCACAGATAAAGAAATATATTATTATTATAAAGCAGCATATGTCATCAAATTTTAAAAACCTAAATCAAGAAAAGTTGTCATAGCAGAGATACAGTAACTCAAGGTAGCAATGGTGAGACAAGAGGACACAAAATACGAGCTAACATGTCTTGGTAAAAAAGTAAAAAGAAAAGAAAAATTATAATAGAAATAAAGGCAACATTTGCATAGACATGGATAAAAACACAGATCTAAGAAAAGCAACCAAAATAAAAATGTAAAGGTTTATAGAGAAAATATAAGATAGAGAAGATAGTCAAGGGAGATGCTATGCAAATACAACTACTCTTAAGAAAGAAAATCTTTCCAGAGAAAAAATATTTTTAAATGCATAAATTTAGAAATTTTCTAAAAATAAAATTTGAATTTACAAATTTAAAGAGCAAGTTGTACCTCAGAAAAATTATTTTATACAGAATGATAAGCACCAACAGTTATCCTAGTAAAATTACTGTACTTCAAAGATAAATTTAAAAAATAAAGGATCCTTGGGGCATTAATGCAAAACAACCAAAAAAGACCTGAGTCAGTCATAAAAAAAAAAATTATCTTCAAACCCTCTGTCAGCAACATCAGTCAATACCAGAATATAACAGAGAAATACCCAAATATTACACAAGCAAAAAACAAATTGAGTTACAAAAATACTATATCCAACAAACTGTTGATCTCAGGTCAATGGTGCTCTTGGGCCAAACACTGAGTGTAGAAAAATAGTAATGGATTAATAAATGAATAAGCTTTGTGACAGCATGAGTTAATTACTTTGATTCCCTATTGGACATCCATGAGAGGGTATCTAGCAAATATGAGAATGGAGCTCAGGAGACAAGAAGTCACATTTGTGAATGATAATAAATTAGATAACAGTGAAATACAGGAAGTAGATACAAAGTTAAAGAAAAAAATTCATTTGAGATTCAGAGGATACATTACATGGACTTATTGTGTAGTGGTGGGGATCGAGAAGAAGGTGGTCGATTCCCCAGATAGTGAACATTGTACTTCATAGGTAATTTCTGAGCCCTAATCCCCTCTGCATGTCCCCCCTTACTGGTGCCCCAATGTCTATTATTTCCATCTTTGTGACCATTTAGCTCCCACATATGAGTGAGAACATGCTGTGTTTGGTTTTCTATTTCTGAGTCAGTTCACTTACGATGATGATCTTCAAGTCCACCCGTGTTGCTGCAAAATATATGATTTCATTCTTTTCTATGGCTGTGTAGTATCTTTTTTAGAACCAGACTCCATTAGACAGATTAATGACACAAACAAGAGTAGGAAAATCCCATTTGTCATGCACTGTCATAAAGTCCTGTATATGAGTCCATTCATTTAATTCTCACAGGGGCCATGTAAGTAGGCATTACTATTATTATTGTTGTTGTTATTTTTACATCCATTTTACAGATGAAGAATCTGAGGTATAAAATTTTTAGGTCACTTGCCCAACATAGCTATTAGCAGCATATGCTGCATTTGAACACAGTTCGGTCCCACACATGTAGTTACTTCTGTTGGAAAGGAAGGAGGACTATTAGGGGAATGCAGTAGAGGAAAAGAGAGTTTCTTGAAGCAATCACATGGACAATAATGTCAGACTTTATAGAGAGGTTGAGTGGCATTTGACAATTAAGTAGATTCTATTGCAGTTTAGAAAACAATCTCAGCAAGTGTTGAAGGCAGAAATCAGACAAAGGCAAAAAGAGTAAGTGTAGGCAAGAAAAATGAAACCAAAAGTATAGAAATAATTAGAAATAGTTGACAGGGAAAAGAAGACATAGGTGTCTCCTAACACGTTCTGGATTTTTTGTCTTTTTTCTGTAAGAGAAGTCTAAGTGTGCAACCATTGTTTTGCCTAGTTTGAGAATCACATCCCAATAATTTTTCATATATGAGACATTTAGATTTTGGCTCCTTATATAAATCAGTGTTTGTTGACTTGTAAACCATATAACATATGGGGGAGAGCTGTAAAATGGATAATTGGAATATAAACAACATAGAACATCAACAGCTAGTTGGTTGTTGTTTTTTTTTTTTTTTTCCTAGATTTGTCTTGCTACTTAGTATAGAAATTTACTTAAGACCTATTTTAAGACCTATTTTCCTTCCTTGTTCAAAAAGATTTGGAAATTTTGTTCTTGTTGTTGTGATAGTACATGATTCTATTTCCTTAGAATAATGATCTCAGTAACTAAGCATCTAAAAAAAATCCCTGATTTTGACAGATATCATACAACCCAACTAACAAGCCACGGAATAACTGTGCTTTTACCTAAATAAAATAGGGTTTAAACCTTGTTGCCCCCTGTTTAGTTACCTTCTGATATGGCCCAGTAGGACCCAGTTGTCTTCCCAAGTTGAGTCAAACAAAGCAGGCCTACATATGCTGTATATTTCAAAATTGTAAATTTACACTGCAGAGTAGGCCCGTCGAGGCCTCAAAGTCACATATAAATAGTGAAGACACATACTCTGGAGTTTGGGACACATTTCCTCCATAGTACAATGGGAGCTTCTTTTTAAATATCACAAAAATGGCTAGCTGTTGGGATGCTTCTCTGATTAGTTTCAAGATAATTTATCTCTTTCCTTTGATGGAGGGAGCCAGCTACCTTTCCCCAGTCGTCTCCTTTTAAGCCTCTTATAGTATCTGGAAGTTAAACGGAAAGATTGTATATCTGTGCTGCCACAAAATAATCTGTCACTACTCAGAAGCAGCAGGAAATATGTATAAAAAGCATTATGTATAAAAGAAGCTATCCTACAGGTGGTAGAAGAGAGATGTGTGAACAGACACAAACAAGACTGTGTTATTCATAACAGCACTGTAAGATGTAGACCCTTAAGGAATCAAACTGAGCAAAGATCTCATACCACACAAACTGGTAACATTTGAACAAAGCCCTTACTGACTTTAGGCTCTTGATAGCATGAGCTTCACCCATGCAATTCCTTCTAAATAAATAGATGTCCATTGCGATAAGTTTTTTGTAACAGCTAAAATAGCTAACCAGAATCTCTGAAAGATAAGAATCCAATTTTCAGCATCTTTTTCTCTTTTAAAAATTTTGTTAGCACATCACATAGTCTGGCACATAATATGGAGTTAATAAACAAATGAAAGCTAAACATTCTTCAGTTTCTCTCCTAATACATACAGTGTTGTATCTTTTAATTGCACCAAAAGTAATGTCTCTTTTGTGACTGACCTAATCTTCAGAAAAGCCCCAAACATGTTATAAGATATGTATTTATAAACTATTTCCCATTGGAAAGACACAAGAGTCTGAAAATTAATTGCTCTCATATACTGGTTTCCATACTGGTTGAGTCCAGGAGAAGTTAAAAGCTAATTCTCTACTCCAGTCCCCATCTTCCCCTACAATTTGCAGCTGTCTTTTTTAAGCCACTGGGGCCAAGGCTCATTCTTAAAGAAACTTCCATGGTATTTTATTAATTATATATGGGTGCCTGAGTTCTGAGAACAACAGATCTCTGTACATAAAGGCAAGCCTAAGTAATGGAGGTAAAATTTACACTGCAGAGTATATATGGGTGCCTAAGTTCTGAGAACAACAGATCTCTGTACATAAAGGCAAGCCTAAATAATAGAGGTAAATTTATACTGCAGAGTAGGTCCCTTGAGGCCTCAAAGTCACATATAAATAGTGAAGACACATAGTCTGGAGTTTGGGGCACATTTCCTCCATAGCACAACAGGAGTTTCTGTTTAAATATCACAAAAATGGCTAGCTGTCCATAAAACATGAAGGTTCATATTTGTACTGGTCCCTCTTCTCTGCCAGCATATTCATTCCTAATTCTACACTACGTTCAACCTTGTTGATTTAGAAATGAAACATCCATTCCCAAAATAAAAAAGACCTTCTACTCTATGAGTATAGAACTCACCTTCTTTTTTTCAGCTATCTATAGGCCACCACTGTCACCTTATCGTCACTCTCCACTCTACATTTCCTCCCCTAAATGTACTGAAACACAAGCATCATTTTGATCCTCTGATCCTTAAGGCACTACTGTTGGTTGCCACAATGCTTTTTCCTCTGTCTCCCAGGCTGCAAGAGGGTATCATGGCAGCCAAGATTAGAGGCTAGGACAGCTGAGGAAACATGGTTGAAGTCAGGCCTGGAAAGTAGTGCATAATTAACATCTGCTTATGTGAAGTCATGATAGTCTCTCACCCTAACAGGGAGTCATCAGAATCACTGCATATATGAATGAATTCAGGTATGAATTTAGATGGTTGTAGCCTAAAGAAATAGAGTTTAATGTGGGCATAATAGTATCAGTATCTGCTCAAGAACAGCATATCAATTATAAACATCATAAACTCACCATAGCCTTTGCAGGTTAACAGCATCTCTAAACTAGAAGAAAATCAAGGATTCTCTTTTTTTTCATGGTGAATGATTTGTTGGTGGATTTCCCATGCTGTTCTTTTGCTCACAGTTCTAAATTCAAAGATTGCAATTACGTCAGAAAATGGTGATGTCATTACACATTTGTATGCTATATTATGATTTTTTTCTTGTGTGTTACCTTATTTGAACTTTATATCATACAGAATGATACTATTAAATTGTTTTATTTTATAGAAAAAACTATATCTCTGCTTAGAAGAACCTGCATATAAAAAAATTATGGAAGATTTTTAAACTTGTCATTCAAGAAAGTTATTTAAGCTTGCTAAGCTTCCATTTTCTGTGAATGAGATAAAGCAATAATGGCAAAATCATAAGGTGCCTGAAGAGCAAAGAAGTTAATATATGAAGGTTTAATCAAAATCATTTAATTTTTGTGATTACACCGGGCCAAAGATATCCTGGCTGTAGGAAGTAAGCCCAATTTCATATCCTTTCTTTTTATGATGTAACACATAATTACTAATAAAAGAATGTGGCATGGACTGTGTGTTAAAAGATGGTACTATACTACAAGAGATCATCCAAATGTAATTTTATATTTTCAATTTCAAATGATTTCATCTCCACAAATAGGTTAAATTTGAGCCAAAAGATAGCATTTTAAGGCTTCGTTATAACAGGACAAAAGGTTTTGTCTGGGCCTCAGCAAGAAAAAAGTAGTCACAAGTTCTTCAACTTAGCCTGCCCTTAACTCTGGCCCTTAACTAGTCATAAGAAAAGGAGAAAGCTCATTTTAAGCCACCTGTGGGGGGGGTGGTAAATTATGTTTTTAACACCCTATTTGTACTGTTTTACTATAAGGGCAAACTCTCTGCCTTTCTAATTTGCAACATTGGCTGCTCTGGTCTTCAGCTCCGAGCCAAGAATCCCATATACCCACAGTGCTGTAAAATCTTCCTTGGGCATATGTGATTGCTCCTAGGGCAGGCCTCATGTGTATATTGGCACAGATGCCCACCCTGTGGTATCTGCCCTCCCTTACTCCTCTAGCCCATCGAGCCCATGAACATCCAGGTCACTCCTGGTCTTTGTGCCCATCCATTCCTCACCTCCTCACCACTACTAGTATAATGGACACCGTCTCTTAAGCTGTCAAGATATTGGGGTAAAGCATCCCTGGCAGTCTTTTTGAATGTGTTCGAAGAAACTACATTCACAGACCACATCTGGCAAACAGGTAATACTCAGGCAGCCTTTGGTCCAACAAACTCCGGTTCTTGCAACCCTCTGCAGACTGCCATCAGAGTAGTTACATGGCCTCTCTTTAAGCATATCAGATGTGAATCAGACACTAGTCCACTAAGCGTCAGTGGACACATATAATACTTGAGGGAAAAAAGTACCCCTTGTTCTTCCTCCATGGCTAGGACACTTGAGGAAGGGGACAATTCAAAACCCACTGATCATTCACCTTAACATTTAGAAATGTTTACTTAAATGTGGAGAAGGAGTTAATTTACAAACTGGAATTGGCCACCTCCAGGGTAACACTGACATAATAGCCTCTCACCTAATTTTTAAAAGTTTCATGGTCTTGAGAAAAATTGAGATGAAAATAGTTTGCTTTCAAACTAATATTACCAATATATGAAGTACTATGGAAAAGGGAAGAAAAGATTTCATTTTTGGGAGATGAACCTCAAAGATTTTATTGGCCAAATTGTCTAGAAGATTCTACAGAAATAGGAACTTTGTTAACCTTCAGGAATCTATGCATTTTAAATAAAAAGACTATGGAAAGGGTAGTGATGAAGGCAACATGAAGTAAATAATTGCAGATTTTTCAAATTGTAGATATTTCAAGTATTATTTAAAAGAAGGTCTTCTGAGTTTTGCAAAGATTTCTTCACATCCCTATGCCCAAAATTTAACAAGATCCATTTTTAGCAAGAGAGAACTCAAAACTGGAAATATATTTAGCTTTGCTTACCAATTCTATGTATTAAAATGTTTCATAGGCTATAAATTCAATTGTCAACAGAGGACCAAAGTGGAGAGGAAGCAACAAGATCAAAAAAGAAACAAAGGTCTTGTGCTTAAGCTGCAGTCTATTCTTCCGAGCAGTTGTCTCTTCTACTAGCCACACTAATGTTCTTCACCATGCAAGAAATATTGATTGTTCTCCATTTGCGCGTTTCCCACTACAGATTAGAAGCTATATTTAAACTCCTTGAAACTTTTCCATCAATATTCCCTATCACCACCAGAAAGGTTCCTTGCTCTTTTTTTCCCCTTTTCTTTCTTCTTTTATTAAATAAAAATCTATCTCCTCTCATGATTCCTTAAATTTTCATCTTTTCTATTCACTTCTTGGCAATTTTCAGATACTTGTTCAGACTGAGGCCTACATGCAATCCTACCGACCCATCCTTCTTCCTTCTCTTGTCTTTCTTCTACAGTAAAACAAAATGCCCTTTGAGGTTTCAAACTTGTAAGTTGGGCAAAGCTGGAACATTGGCATCTAGCAAAGCCTCATCAAGTAATTCTCCCAGGTATGACAAACTAACTCTTGCTATTTATTTTAAAAGAAAAAGGAAGAAAAGTGCATTTCTTTTTATTTCTGTTGGCATCTGACAAACCTATTATTATATATTGTCCGACAAACTTCAAACTACATCATCTTATGCATTGCCTTAGAAAAATAATTTGATACTGGGCAGCAGCTGCAGAAAGTATAAAAATGTTCAAGCAATCCTTGAGCTGGTAGGTAATCTGTAGTGGAGTGTCTAATAGAATCAATCTTTGATACTTCAACCTGTCATTAGTTCTAGAATGACTACCTTGGCTTATCTAAAATTGAATTTTATTCATCGCTCATCAGGTTTAAGTCAGCGTTACTTACATTCACAAAATCCACTACTTTATGTGACTTCACACACAAAAAAAGAAATTCAACAATGACTTAATTTTTATAATAGCAATGAGAACACAAAGTTAGAAATATGCTATTTTACGTGCTAAGATTAAATGACCTTGCTGAATGTAAAATAGAAACAAAATGCAAATAGAATTACTACTGATGGAAAACATTCAAATCATGAATTTGATCCACAGCTATAACAAATAGGAAAAATAATAAATATATAGTCTCCTTTTAAATAAACTGGAAACAATCATCACCAAAAAGCACTTTTTAATTTTTGTAAAATATAAATTAGTCCAAACTTTTACAAGACTATTTGAAAGTGTATTAAGAATATTAGAAATGTTTCTGCTTTTTGAACCAAATTCAAGATTAACAAAGATGTATAGTATATATTACTATATTTAAGGATGTTCAAACTCAATTTTTAATAGGCAAAAAGCTAGAAACAATGCCTATGTGAAATATCAGGCTAAATTATTTGCATTGTACACTTAGCAATATTATACACATTTCACAAATTATATTTTAAAGAATAAAATTGAAAAATACTCTAACGTGAAGAAAAGCTGATATTAAATTGCTCTAAAAAATGTTCCCCTATCTCTACGTAAAACAGCATGCAGAAAGAAATAAGAAAACAAGCAGTAAGTAGGGGGGAAAATATTCTGTAAGAGTGGTTATTTCTTGGTGATGAATATACTGTAATTTTTGTTAATATTCTTAAGTAAGCATATATTACTCCTATAATCAGAGAGGAAGAAGTTTCCTTTTTTTATTTTAGAGGGGTCCCTTTTTATGCTATTTTTGTAAACATATCATAGTTGTATATATTTTGGAAGTTCGTGCAATATTTTGATACATGTATATAATGCAATGATCAAATAAAGGTAATCTGAATATTCATCATCTCTAACAGTTATCTCTTATTTGTACTGAGAACATTGATGTTCTTCTCTTTGGGTTATTTTGAAATATATTATAAATTATTGTTAACTATAATTTTTCTACTATACTACCAGATATTAGAATGTACTCCTTCTATCTAATAGTATTTTAGTACCCATTAACTAATTTCCTTTTTACTTTCAATCCCTCTTTCCTTCCCAGCCTTTAATAACCACCATTCAACTTTCTACCTTACTGAGATTCACCTTTTTATCTCCCACATATGAGTAAGAACATGCAATATTGTCTTGCTGTGCTTAGTTTATTTCACTTAACATAATGTCCTCCAGTTGCATTCGCATTGCTGCAAATGACAGGATTTAATTCTTTTATATGGCTGAATAGTATTTCATTGTGTTTATGTACCACATTCTCTTTACCCATTCATACTTTGATGGACACTGGTCGATTTCATATTTTGGCTACTGTGAATAGTGCTGCAATAAACATGGAGGTTCAGATATCTCTTCAATACTCTGCTTTTCTCTCTTTTGAACATATACCCAGGAGTAGGATTGCCATATCATATGGCAGTTCTGTTTTTAGTTTGCTGAGAGTCCTCCATACTGTTTTCCATAATGGTTGTACAAGTTTACATTGCCACCAACAGTGTATAAGAAAAGATTAATTTTTCAAACAGTAAAATAGATAAAGGTGGAGAGAACAGAATCAATTGAATAATAAATAGAAGGAAATGTGTGAGAAATTGAAATGAAGGGAAAGAGAAAGAAAAAGAAGGGTCGGAGGGAAGAAGGGGACAAGGAGGGAGGAAGAAATATTGGATATGCTCAGCAGGATAACCAGAATTTCCATCTAGAAAGAGCTTAGAACAATCTCATTGGAAAAGGTGAACTTTTCATGTTTTTAATTTTAATTTTTTCTTTTTAATGGAGACAGGGTCTCGCTATGTTGCCCAGGCAGGTTTCAAACTCCTCAACTCAAGCAATCCTCCTGTCTTGGCCTCCAAAGTGCTGGAATTATATGCATAAGCCACTGTTCTCAGCCTTGGAAAAGGTGAAGTTTTAAATTCTCTAATTGTTAGGTAAAATTATGACAGTAGTGTATATGAACTTCCAGTCACTTCTAGAATTATTAGCAGATATTTTAGGCTTTTGAGTAAATATTATGTAAAACCCAGAGAAGAATACTATTTTTTTTCGTACCCCATTGCATTCTCTTCAACTAGTTATTTTTAATGACTTAAGTTTTAACAAAAATATTTCCTCCTAAGTAGGCAAGGATATTGTTGAGAAGAAAGTATTACCTTCTTCTTAAAAAATGGACATTTGTTGAACTCATATTATATGATAGTCATAACTAGCTCTTCTGCAGCAACCACACAACAAAGAGATTATTATCCCCATTTTATAGGTTATCTAACTGAGGTTTAGAGAGCTTAAGGCATTTGCTCAGAGTCACACAATTTGGAATTCCCAAGTTATAGTATACTGCTAATTTCTTTTACTGCTCCTTCTCACCACAATGCCTTTACTGAATGAGCTCACTAACTAATGGCACTTTCCCCTGGTCTGGAAGCTCAATGTATACATGCTCTTACTGAGCCACTACAAAAAAAATACAGTGTTGACTTAATAAGGGAACATTTCTGTTTTCTATGCTATTATCTTCACCCTATCTTTATTTACTATGGTAAGTTACCTAAGATTCATTCAAATGTTACTCTACTCTACAGCCAAAATAATTACAATGGATACCATCATGTGCCACCTAGATCTCCCATCCAGATCTGAGACACTTGATCCCTCAGTTTCTCAGAGAGTTGACAGTTAAGAGATCTCAAGTGAGTATATCTCCAGGACTTAACCAAAGTCATGCCTAATTTCCTGGAGCTGTGTGCATATAATGACTGGTTTATATGAGACTATAAAGACCCTTGCATCAAGCTCAGACTATTAAGGGTCATCCCAACACCAAGGTTTCCAGTAGGAATGATTTAGACTCCATTGCATTTAAATCTCTCCCATTACCTGATCCTACTTTCTTTACTCTCATCCTTCCTAGATGTTGATTCTGGAAGAAATTCCCAATAAACTTTTGTGTGTACATTTTTAAGCACAGAAGCTGTTTTCTGGGAAATCCTGTCTCAAATAGACTGTTGCATGGGAGTAATCTGAGAAAGTAACTTTAAAATGTGATTTTAAAACTGGATCACTTGCTGACTAGCTGGCAAGGAGAACCCCATCATTAGTGGTCAAGGTACAGATATAGAGTCCTTTGAAGGTTACAGCAACATTATTGTTACAATTTTTTATGGTTGTGAATTGGGATGGTACTGGTAGAAAGAAGTACACCGGTAGATGCAGTCTTTAAGGCAATTGAAAAATACAGGGGAATCGTGATTATAAAGACTGTGATTTTTGATGGCTGTTCTTAGGGGCAATTGATGATTTAAAAAAAGACAATGAAAAACCAAACATGACTAATCACCAATTTAGGATTAAATGTGAAAGATAGATGTCCTTAATGGCAGCATACCAAGAGTCTGTCACTTGCTGTAGAGATCTTTCTCTGCCTTCAACATACAGTTGACTCTTGAACAACATGGGTTTGAACTGTAGAGTTTCATTATATGCAAATTTTTTTCAACCAGACAGGGACCAAAAACATAACATTCATGAAATATGAAACTCACATATACAAAGGGCTGCCTTTTTGTATACATGATCCTGCAAGGGCAACAACAGTATCTGAGTACATGCAGATCTGGGTATATTTGCTAGTCCTGGAACCAATCCTGATATATACTAAGGGACAACTGTACTTGCTGTTGCTAGCCCATCCACTTCAATTAACACGATGTCATTGATGTAGTAAATAAGTGTGATGTTCTATGAGATGTCCAGATAGTCCTACAAGCCTCAGACTACAGCTGTCTTCCAGTTATTTCACACTCCTTGTGCCAAGACACCAACAGGCAAGGAAGAAAAATCAATGTTTTGGAGCTGAGGATGGTATTATACAATTGGGATACTGAATAATATGTTCAGCACTAAGTGATCTTGAACAAATTTCTTAACCCTTATGACTTAATTTCCTAAATCTGTATAATGAAGAAGGTAATAGTGGCAATAATAAGGATATTATAAAAATTAAGTAGACTAATAGATGCAAACAATTTAGGACAACTCTTGGTATACAATATTGTACAAGTACTATATAATATTAGCTATTGTTGGCACCTCTATGAATTGTGCCTAAATTTCAGTGGTCATATTTACATTTTTAAAAATAGAATGTACTTTTTTATCCCATCAATGACTAGTCATGTTTTTAAAATATTTTCCTTCTTTTTTTCTTTACATTTTATTGCTGTTGAATTTACTTCACCTTATGCATCTATGCAACTAAAATGTTTTGTTCAGAAATAGTTTACTGCTAGGCACTGGTCTACAATTCAGTTGAGTTCTTCCACATTAATGAAGAGTAATGGCCATCATTCTTTTTTTTTTTTTTTTTTTGAGTTGGAGTCTCACTCTGTCGCCCAGACTGGCGTGCAGTGGCCGCTCCCGGCCACCGCAGCCTCGACCTGCTGGGCTCCGGCGATTCTTCCGCCTCAGCCTTCCGAGTAGCTGGAACTACAGGCACGCGCTACCACACCCGGCTAATTTTTTGATTTATTGTAGAGATGAGGTCTCGCTTGCCCAGGCAGGTCTCGAACCCACGGGCTCAGGCAATCCACTCACCTCAGCCTCCCAAAGGCGCGGGATTACAGGCTGAGCCACCGAGCCCGATGGCCATGATTCTTATATGAATAGCTGAATGTTTCCAAGCATGGTTGATGGAGAACAC
>CAUYQG010144887.1:0-10880 GCA_963574415.1 Tarsius wallacei | reverse complement strand
AATGTGGTACATATACACAATGGAATATTGTGCAGCCATAAAGAAGGACAGATATATGGACTTTGTAGCAACTTGGATGGATTTGGAGTCGATCATACTCAGTGATTTATCACAGAAACAAAGAACTGAGTTCCATATGTTCTCTCTCTCAAGGTGACCTTGAACAATTATAATGCTATAAGAAAGCGATTGGTAGTAGTGGAAAACTGTCAGGGGAGAGGGGGTGAGATTGGCAGTTGAGGGAAACTGCTGGGAGAGGGAGGGGCATCCCTCATCAACAAGGGTACCTGCATGATCAATGTTTGTATACCTAACCCTGAATTGTACCCCACATCTTTATAATAAATAAATTAATTTAAAAAAATTTTAGCCCTTTCATGCTTTCCTTCACTCACAATATATTGGAAGCATTTTTTGTGTACTAAATATATTTTCTTTTTAACTTTTTTCTCAGAGTTAATAATTGCCTTGCTTTTTCATTTACTTGGTTTTCTTTATCTCTATCATTTAATCTTCCCACACTTCCAGTTGCCTCTCAGAAAAATTTTCAACATAGTCATTTTCATCCCTCCTAAGGCTTCAATATTCTTTTAGCTTGGGTGATTTCTTTCTACACCTACCATGCCTCTATCATTCTAGAACTTCTCTTTTGTTGTCATTCTTGTAATTTTCTTTGCCTTTTATTCTGCTTGGATCTCCCACCTCTGGGATTGTATATTTCCCCCCTTTTTTCCAATTTACTCTATGGTTTTACTAAATTACATCTTCCAATATGTTCATTTGATTAAAAAGATACAATGTTAGAGGATTACCAAGGACATCCTCCAAAATGCCCATCTCCTGAGTCACAGCTCTAAACTGGTTAGCTGTCCACTCTGCCTGAGACTCAGTTGACTCAGTTGTCATCCTGGGATCATCCTTCAACATCATCTGGAGATTCATTTCACTTCCATTCTGTTTTGGATCTTCTCTTTCTGTTTCTTTTGTCTTTCTCTTAAATTATGTTCTCATTTTGAGAGATATCTTCCAGTAGTTTTCAGAGAAGAGTATATAAGAGTTAAATTTTTGTGACCTTCAATGTACTAAAACATCTTTATTCTACCCTCAAACTTGATTCAGAGTTTGAGCATAGTTTTAGGTTGGAAATAATTTTTCTTCAGAATTTGAAAGTGTTTTGCCAGTGAGTTATCTAAACAAATGTGCTTGCTAAGAAGTCTGGAGCAAATTGTATTTTTAATCATTTATGTGGCCTGTACTTTCATTTCTGGTTGCAATGTCTTTTCATTATCCCAAACATTTTATTTTATTAAACTTTTTTTAATTTTAAAAATGTGGGGTACTATTCAGAGTTAGGTATACAAATGTTCATCATGCAAATACCCTTGTTGATGAGGTATGCACTTCCCTCCCCTGGCAGTTTTCCACTACTGTCAGACCCTTTTTTATAGTATTATGATAATTGTTCAAGTTCCGCTTATGAGTGAGAACATATAGTACTGTGTTCTTTGTTTCTGTGATAGATCATTGAGTAGGATAGACTCTAAATCTATTCAAGTTGCTGCGAAGTCCATATGTTTGTCCTTCTTTATGACTGCATAGTATTCCATTGTGTATATGTACCACATTTTAAAAATCCAGTCCAGCTTCAATGGGCAGCATGTTGGTTCCATTGTGAATAGAGTTGCAAAAAAACATGTGTGTGCAGGTATCTTTTTTGTAGAATGATTTGAGTTCCTCTGGGTATATTTCCAATAGGAGGATTGCTGGGTAATACGGAAGGTCAATTTCTAGTTCTTTCAGAAATCGCCACACTGTTTTCCAAAGAGGTTGCACTAGCTTGCGTTCCCACCAGCCGTGTAGAAGAGTTCCTTTTTCTCCGCATCCTTGCCAGCATCTGCTGTTGTTTGTTATATTTATGATGGTCATTCTTACTGGGGTTAGGTGGTATCTTAATGTGGTTTTGATTTGCATTTCTCTGACGATGAGTGAGGCTGAGCACTTTTTCTTGTGTCTGTTGGCTGCCTTTATATCTTCTTTTGAGAAGTGTCTGTTCATATCTTTTACCCACTTTTTAATGGAGCTGTGTGTATCCCAAACATTTTAAAATTAAATAGTGAAGTGTTTTGACTTGGGCTTACTTTTCATCCACTGTACAGAATAACTGATGAGCCATTTCATGTAGGAAATGAATTTCCTCTGGCTGTTAGATATTTCCTTAAATTATTTCATTAATAATTCTCCTTTCTATTCATTTGTTGGAATTCTTGTAATGTAGATGTTGGACTTCTGGTGTGTTTCTTTAATTTCCTTATTTTTTTCCTCTCCGACTTGCAGGGTAAAGAATATTTTTGCAATATTTTCTGGGATTTTAGAAAATATTTTATTTTATTTTAGAGCTGTGGGGTTACAAGTGAGAATTTACTACATAAGAAAGTTGCATGCAGGTGAAATTTGGGCCTCTAGCTGGCCCTCTATATCCCTGATAGTAGACCTGATACCCAGTTTGTTGCTGTGTGATTCCCTTTCTTCCTTCCTCCCTCTCTTAACAGTGTACAGTGTCTGTTGATCCCACTCTTGTGCTCATGTGACCAGTGATCCGGGCCCGCTTATGAGTAAGAGTATGTTCAGTTCTTTGTTTCTGTGATAGTTTACTCAGTATGAGAGTATCCAGCTGCATTCATGTTGATGTGAAGGTCATGACTTTATTCTTTATGACTCCATAATATTCCATAGTGTATATGTATCACATTTTCTTTATCCAGTCCACTTTCAATGGGCATCTGAGTTTGTTCCATGTTTTTGCTATTGTGAATAGTGCTGCAGTTAACATATGTGTGCAGGTGTCTTTTTGGTAGAGCAATTTATGTTCCTCTGAATATATTCCCAGAAAAAGGATTGCCGGAATGTATGGAAGGTCAAATTTTAGTTCTTTGAGAAATCACCACACTGCTTCCCACAAAGGCTGAACTAGCTTACATTCCCACTAACAGTGTAGAGTATTCCCTTTTCTCCACAGCCACACCAGCACCTATTGTTTCTTGACTTTTTTTCAAAATGAAACATCTTTAATTTTTTCTTTTCTACACCAACATATCACTGTGTTTTCTTTGATAGCAGGAAACTGAAGCTCATTCATGCAAAGCAGAAACTCCAAGAAAACATTCTACAAAGAAAGGACATGAAATCCTTCGTATAAAATAAGGATTGTATTTTGAGACTGTCCTCATCCAGGAAAACCACGTTTTTGTGGTTCTCTAACATCACATTCCTGTACAAAATCCACTGAGTGGGGTCCAGGCATTCCCACTCCTCCAGAGAGAATTCTGTGGCCACATCCCTGAATGTCTCAACAGCCTCTGAGAACCAGTCATTTCTTCCTCTTCCTTCTCCTTCTCTGTGATTTCTTCTGAGGTGAGATTATCTGGACAAGTCACACCTGCAGGTCACAGGACGACAGAGGCTGCAACAAATACACGTGGAGCTCCTGGAGAGCAGGACAACACAGCAGGCTGACCCAGCTCTGTGTGCAGGCACAGGAGAGGAAGCTTTTTGACTTTTAAATGATAACCATCCTTGCCGGTGTTAGGTGGTCTCTCACTTCAGTTTTGATTTGCATTTCTCTGATGATTAGTGAGGCTGAGCATTTTTTCATCTATCTGTTGGCTGCTTGAATGTCTTCCTTTCAGAAGTGTCTGTTCATGTCCTTTGCCCACTTTTTAATGGGGTTGTTGTTTTTTTTTTCCTGACAATATGTTTGAGTTCCTTGTACATCATGGATGTTAAGCCTTTGTCAGATGCATAGCTTATGCATATATATACATATATATATAGCCATTCCATAGGTTGTCTCTTTACTCTTTTGATGGTTTCTTTTGCTGTGCAAAAACTTTTCAGTTTGATAAGGTCCCACCTGTCAATCTTAGTTTTTATTGCATTTGCTTTTGAGGACTTGGCCATGAATTCATTGTCTACTTCGATGTCCAGGAGGGTGTTCCTTACATTTTCTTTTCTTTTCTTTTTTTTTTTTTTCTTGAGTTGGAGTCTCACTCTGTTGCCCAGACTGGAATGCAGTGGCATGCTTCCAGCTACCGCAGCCTTGATTTGCTGGGCTCTGGTGATCCTTCCACCTCAGCCTTCCAAGTAGCTGGACCTACAGGTGTGCGCTACCACGCCCAGCTAATTTTTTTTTTTAATTGTAGAGATGAGGTCTCGCCAAGTTGCCCAGGTGGGTACCCGTGGGCTCAGGCACTCCACTCACCTCAGCCTCCCAAAGGGCTGGGATTACAGGCTGAGCCACCAAGCCTGGCCCTTTACATTTTCTTTTCTTTTTTTTTTTTTGAGTTGGAGTCTCACTCTGTCGCCCAGACTGGAGTGCAGTGGCCGCTCCCGGCCACCGCAGCCTCAACCTGCTGGGCTCTGGCGATCCTTCCGCCTCAGGCTTCCAAGTAGCTGGAACTACAGGCGCGCGCTACCATGCCCGGCTAATTTTTTGATTTATTGTAGAGATGAGGTCTCTCCAAGTTGCCCGGGCGGGTCTCAAACCCACGGGCTCAGGCAATCCACTCACCTCAGCCTCCCAAGGCGCGGGATTACAGGCTGAGCCATCGAGCCCAGCTTACATTTTCTTAAAAGGCCTTTATAGTTTGAGGTTTTGTATTTGAGTTCCTAATTCATTTTAATTTTTTATATGGTGATAGATAAGAGCCCAGTTTCATTTTTCTGCATGTGGTTAACCAGTTTTTCCAGCACCATTTGCAAAATATGGTCTCCTTTCCCCAATTTTTATTATTGATGGCTTTGTCAAAGATGAGCTGGTTGAAGGACTGTGGTTTTATTTCTGGATACTCTGTCCTGTTCCATTTGTCTGTGTCTATTCCTGTACCAGTACCATGATGTCTTAGTTATTGTAGCCTTGTAATAAAGTTTAATGTCTAACAGTGTGATGTTTCCAGCTTTGCTCCTTTTGCTGAGGATTGCTTTAGCCATTTGTGCCCTTTTTTGTTTCCATGTGAATTTCTGTGTTGTTTTTTCTAGGTATGTGAAAGATGGTGCTGGTAATTTGATAAGGATTGCATTGAATCTGTAGATTGCCTTGGGTAGGATGTATGTCTTGACAATATTGATTCTTCCAATCTATGAGCATGGGATGTTTTCCCATTTGTGTCATCCTTGATTTCTCTGAACAATGTTTTGTAGTTCTCATTGTAAGAGTCTTTCACTTCTTGCTTAGGTGGATGCCAATGTATGTTAATTTTTTGTGGCTATTCTGAATGGGATTGTTTTTTTATTTGGTTCTTACCCTGCTTGTTGTTGGTGTATAAAAATGTAACTTTCTTTTGCACATTGATTTTGTATTCCAAGGCCTTACCAAAGTCATTTGTTAGCGTGAAGAGGTTTTTAGCAGATGCTCTAGGGTTTTCTAGGTATAGAATCATATAATTTGCAAAGAGGGATGACTCAAACTCTTCTTTTCCTGTTTGGGTACCCCTGATTTATTTCTCCTGCTTAATTTCTGTGTATTTTCTAGGACATTTTCTTAACTTTATCTTCAAGCCATTCTACTGAGATTTTCATTTCTTTTGTGAGGTTATTATTTACCAAGAACTCTTTTTGGACTTATTTCTTGGATGCAATAACTTCTTTTTTCATCTGATGATATTAATAATAAGTTTCTCCCTTTTTTCTCATTGGTTTATTTTGATTTCTGTATTTCTTTTTAAAAACTTTCTTCAAGTATCTGTTCTTAATTTAGTTTGGAAGGCTAAAGAGCTGAATGATAGCTCTGAGCAGGTTGGTAGTGCTTCTTTCTTTTGATCTTCATTCTAAAGTGAACTGGGAACACTGGTGGTTGGGGAAACCTCAGTGTCCATGTGATTAGGTCTTTCCACTTGGACTAGTCAGATTACCTTATCTTTAAATTAAATCTCCTACCTGGAAGGAAAAGATATGGTTTGAGAAACATAAAAGATTGAGTGAGGGAAGAGGAGTACAGGTTTGTATCAGGATAGACTAACGTATGCGTCAATACCAAACCAAACTCTCCCAAATCTCAATGGCTTAACACAGTGAAGGTTGATTTCTTTCTCATATGTCCCATACAGTTCAGCATGGGATCCTCCTCATAGTGGTCAGGGGTCTGAACTCATGGATACTCTATCTTCACAAATGCCTTCATGATCACTGTAGTGGGAAAAGTAGGTTGTTAAAATATGCCTCTGAAAGTTTCATCCCATAATTCATATGTCACTTCTCACATTATATTGGCCAAAAGAAATTACATGGCCACACATCATTCTAAAAAGAAATATAATTGAAATTCTACCATGTGTCCAAGAGGAGGAAAACTGAAATATTTGTTATTGGTTCTAATGATTATCATAGTATTTTAACAATCAACCAGCCTTCATATTTAGATGGTTACTTACTTTTTTAAAAAACTCTTTTTGGTTTTGTTTGATATCTTTATTTTTATTTTGGATAACTTTTTTTCTATTTCATTATTATTATTATTATTTTTTTTTTTTGCGTCGGAGTCTCACTCTGTCACCCAGGCTGGAGTGCAGTGGCATGCTCACAGCCACCCCAGCATCGATCTGCTGGGTTCCGGCAATCCTTCCACCTCAGCCTTCCAAGTAGCCAGAATTACAGGCGTGCACTGCCAAACCTGGCTAATTTTTTATATTTATTGTAGAGACAAGGTCTCACCAAGTTGCCCTGGCTGGTCTCAAACCCATGGGCTCAGGTAATCCACTCGCTTCGGACTCCCAAAGTGCTGGGATTACAGGTTGAGCCACCAAGCCTGGCCAGTTACTTACTTTTGCTATCCATATTACCCCTGCCCTCAATTTTGCTTATGGAACCTCTTATGTAACGACCCTCCTTCTTGCATTCTTCAGAAAATAAAACTCCAGACTTATGTTAGAATCAAGGAGGTAGGTTTCTCAGTGACTGGAGTGGGGGAATATGATGATTGCCATAAATGTAACTGCTGCTCACACAGTTTTAACACAAACCTCTCTATTTGGCCTTCTACCATCATTTCTTAAGTATCTAGGGTTGACATTTCAGGTGCCTCTAGAAGTTTTTCAGTCTAAATAGAATTGGTTTTTAGCCTTTCTCACTATAGGATTGGTAATTAGTTTGTTGGGTCTCTAAGTTATCCATCTGCTTTCCAGCTTCTAAGATTTTTTTCTGTTCTCTTCTACATCTTTTCTTCATACTTGCAAGTGTATGATTTTGAAAATATCTGTTCACTCTTTGTTAGTGCATTTTTAGAGGAAACCAAACTAAAGGTATGCCAATTTGGTATAGAACTCTAAATATCCTTGAATTTTCAAAGATATACATTTTTGTTTAATTGATGAAATTTTCTGTGGTTTTATTCTATTTAATTAGTTTATGCTTTTATGTTTTAAATTCATTCCTTTTAAAAATTGTTTTTCTTGATTTTTGAGTCACTTACTTTGCCTACTTGCTCTCAATAAACCTTGATTTTTAAAATATGCATGTAAGTCTCACATATTTTTCTGTTTGCTGTTACCTTTATTAATGAAGCTACCTATATCAGCAAGAATTATGTTCTATATAATTTATAGATTTATGACCTATGTCATTTTAGCTTGAAGTTATAGAAAAACCTATAATAACAATGGCTTAAACAAAATATAATTGTATTTCTGTCTTATACAGAAGAAGGCTAGTAGCTGAAATTCACTCCATTATATCTGGGACCTAGTCTCCTTCCATCTTGACTGGCCATCTTCAAGGCAGAACCTTTACCTCATAGTCCAAGATAACTGTCTAATATCCAGCCATTACATCTTCATTTATGCCAACAAAAAAGAGGAAGGGAAGGCTTGTGTCTCCCCTTTTTTAAAAAAAGGTTATTTCTATGAAGTACTCCATGATACTTCTGCCTATATCTCACTGTCTTTAACTTTGTTACAAGATCACACCTGACTGCAAGAGAGGTTGGAAAATGTAATCTATAGTCCACATATCTACATGAGCCGCTAAAAATGGATAATCTGTTAGCAATAAATAAAGGAAAAACATATATGTGGGTAAAAGTAGCAGTCTGTATCATACCTACTCAGACCCTACCTGTAACCGCAACTGCCCACTATAAGTAATTAGGGTCATATAAGTTATCTGATTCAGATTGGTTATTGGAAGAGCATATGACCGTTTCTCCCCATGTTGATGATGTATTTTGTAGCCAAAAAATTTTCTTGTTCCACTGAAGGCTTAGCCCAACAGGCAATAAAGTAAAAACTTAATTGCCAGGACAAAGCCCTCTGAGCCAATGATGCTTCCCCAGTGTGCTACTGGCACATGCCATGTGTTCCTACTTCATTTTTATTATTTTTAAAATAATAATTTTAAAAATTGGAAAGCTTAAAACTCCTTTTCCAGACTCCTCACAATTATTGTCTGGATGTAAATTAGTTTTTACCAGTGAGACTCCTTCACATGAGCCTTAGAAAGCAGGCAAATGTCATCTTCCTCTGTTGCTGCTGTTCACCACAAGGTCAGAATAATGTGAACGCTTGCAATCAAGTCAGTATTTCTGTGTCTGGCCATCAGCATTATAGGGAACTGGAGGCATCTAGACACTTTATTTTCACGTGCAGTCATTCATTTTGGAGATGGGAGTTGGCATTTTGCTAGCAGCCGTTTTGGCAGTAGCAGTAGCATCAGCTTCCTGATTTCTGTACTGTAGCTATAGTCGCATGCCTTCAAAACCAGTTCAGTTCTGATCCTCTCACTTCTGCTGGTCCAGTTCTTCCAACGACTTTGTAAACATCTAAGTCCATGTATCATATATCTTTTTTGTTGTTAAAAGATATGTAGAGAGGTTTCTGGTTTTTGTCCTGAACTCTGAACAATTCATCCAAAATCAAAATGTTATGCCTTTCCTCAAATTATAGGAATAAAGCCTCTCAATTCGAGTTTGTAAAGGAAAAATGTGTAAAAAATGAAATCATCAAACTATTAAGGTATTATTCACTTAATCTAAGATGTCTTAGTCTAAGAATAAGAAAAAATAAAAATTTCAGATGCATTCCTGAGATACTAAGGATAAAAGTGTCTGATATATTTAAGGTACATAATTTTAGGAAAACAGAACATGACCTGAAGCTGAATCAGACTCTTTCTCTCTCTCTTAACGTGTGACACAATAAGTCAAAACTAGTTAAAAAAAATTATCTGTGAATAAAAAAGAAAAGGGCTCAATGTAACAACATACACTTTAAAATATGAAACCTGGCTCACATATTTTAAATGACATATTGTTAGGTGAACAAAGCAAGTATCAAATAGTGTAAATAGCAAATCAACATTTTATGAAAATACATAAAATATTTTACTATTGTCTTACAGTTTATTAAGCCAGGTAAAACAACAGACTGAAATTGTCATTAATTATTTAATACTCAGTCATATATATATATATATGTATATATATATATATATATTTTTTTTTTTTTTTTTTTTAGAGATGGGGTCTTGTTATGTTGCCAGGCTGGTTTTAAACTCTTGGCCTTAAGCAATCCTCCTGCCTCAGCCTCCCAAAGTGTTGGGATTTCAGGCATGAGCCATCATGACCGGCCATTCATCTATATTTATTTCAATACAGTATTGTGCTTCATGACAATGCTTTGGTCAACAATGGACTGTGTGTACAACAGTTGTCCCATAAGTTGATAATGGAGCTGAAAAATTCCTACTGCCTAGTGATGACATAGCCATAGTAACATCATAGTGCAAATGTATTATGTTTTCTGTCTAGATAACAAATGCTTACCATTGTGTTAAAATTACCTACAGTATTCAGTAGAGTAACATGCTGTACAGGTTTGTAGACTAGCAGCAATAGACTATACTGTGTAGCTTATATGTATAGTAGGCTACACCATCTAGGTTTGTGTCAGAACACTCTGTGATGTTTGACTGATGATGAAATCACCTAACAACACATTTCTCAGAACACATCCTTGTCATTAATTGATGCACGACTGTGTATATTTCTTCTAAGCCCATTAGATAAAAAGCCCTCCCTGTAATGTGAGTACCATCTAATGCAGAAGGAAGATCACTGATTTGTCTTAGCAGAGTACTCAAAGAATGGAACATTGGATTCAAATAAAAAATATCCTAATTAACATATAGTTGAAATGATGGAAAAACTGAATCTTCAGATTGAACAGACATTACACAGAGCTTGTCATTTCTGAAATTGATAGTATATAATTCATATGACCCTCCTTTGTAAAACAAAAACTAATTGGCAAAATTTTAAGAAAAGCTTCAAAAATATTGAAGAGTGTAAAACATAGAAAACACAGAAGAACAAGGTCCAGATTTTGATGGAAGACTGTAACAGAGGGGTAAACAGTATATCAAAATAACAAAACCTATTATGCCCGCAGGGTATTTGAAAATATTTGTTCTTGGGCTTTGATCTGAAGTTATATGGGGATTAAAGAAGTATAAATCAAGACTTAGAGGCAAGCACAGTTGCAGTAGATTATAGAAAGGTCCTCCCTATTTTAAGGGACCCCCACAAGGCTACATCCAACAATGCAAATACAGTGAAAACACCAATAAATCTAAACCTGCTCTTTCCCTCCAACTCCAGGGGATTCTATAGAAGTCTGCCTGGTGCTGAATAGAGCAGCAGGAAAACAAAACAAAAAACCCTCGTGACTCGCCTGGGCAACTTGGTGAAACCTCATCTCTACAATAAATCAAAAAATTAGCCAGATGTGGTAGTGCGGGCCTGTAGTTCCAGCTACTTGGAAGGCTGAGGTGGAAGGATCGCCGGAGCCCAGCAGGTCGAGGCTGCAGTGGCCGGGAGCGGCCACTGCACTCCAGTC